>SMSQ01020313.1:35214-62022 GCA_019453375.1 Ctenoplectra terminalis | reverse complement strand
TCGATATAAATTTCTACGTAGAGTTCTTAATATTCGGCTGATTGATAAAATAAAAATACTGGTAAGCTTGAATTGTTTGAAATTTCAATGTTTATTTTACTACATTCGTTGAAGTTAAATATCTACTAAATTTTGTATACGTTATAATTTTTATTGTCTCTAATATAGAATTTCTCTGTATTCATACATTCAAAATTCGATATTTTATACGGTTTTGTTTGCATTTTTATAGTTTGCTTCTCTAATAAACCTTTATAGTTATACTTGAATTCGCTTGATTCTTCTTCTTGTTTCAGTTTTTGACGTCACATGTAGGACGTTAACGGCGATTGTGTTCCTCTTTACATCTCCTACGTGTTTGTTATTCTCATGAATTTCAGTGGGTTGTCTGTTTTTTTTCTTTTTTCTTTTTATTTCCAACAAGATATTTATTCTTGATTATTTATTATGTCAGTATGAAGTACAGAATCCATCCAACGAACGAATATCTAACTTCTTGAGAAGTCAAAAATTATACGCAGATTTTCGAGTACGTAGAAAACACTTTCATAGTTTCTTTTTCTAATATTACTTTTAAAATTTTCAATTCGCTTTCCAATTATACTTCACTTCTCCAGATTCTTCTTCTTTTATTTCTTAACGTCTCATCGACAACTAGGTCACCAGCGACGACTGTGTCCATCTCTAGATCTCATCCCAAGTATTTGTCATTTTCACGAACTTTGACGAATTACAGTTCGTTTTTCTAATAATGTTTTTAAAATTTCTAATTCACTTTCCAATTATACTTCAATTCTCCAGATTCTTCTTCTTTCATTTCTTAACGTCTCATCGACAGCTAGGTCATCAGCGACGCATGTGTCCATCTCTAGATCTCATCCCGAGTATTTGTCATTTTCACGAACTTCAGCAGATTGTCTTTTCATTCCAAGATATTTATTATGTCAGTACGAAATGCAGAACCCATCCAACGGAAAAATGACCTAACTTCCAGTGAACCTACAGACTACTGTAGCTAACTTCTTGAGAAGTCAAAAATTATACGCGGATTATCGAATATGTAGAAAGTTCGCCTCCCTAATCCTTGCATTGCAGAAGACTGCATCAACTGCACCGCCTTCTGCATCTCCCTATCGTGACTCGATACAGTGCCTCAACTACTATTCCGATGTAGAACGGCAACCGAATTCCCAGCTTTCCGCTGTGCTTCATTCCGCGCGGCTAATTTAACCCTCGCGACCTTCCGGCCGATTTCCCTCGAATGGAAATCGAGCTGCTCGCAACAGTTCGCCTGAACGTAATAACCATAGCTTCGGAGCTACGTCCAGCCGAATGGCGGACGTACCAAAATTGCCTGTCGCGAATACATTTTACCGACAGTTCTCGGGGCAGCCTTTGGAACGCTCCTCGAAAGAAACAGGGAGCGAAACCGATAACCGTTGATCGAAATGGGAACTTGATTCAACGGGTCAGATTGGATGTGTTGGAGGCATACGGTCGGGTTCAGTTTTGGGAAACTGCTGTTTACGAGATGGCGTGAATTACCTTGTGCTACCGAATATCAAAGATCGGTTCCAGAAAATGTGATACCTATTTTTTTTAGCTTATTTCACAATTTTTTTATAATATTCCTGCGTCGATAAAAAGCAATATAATTCGACGAATTTGTGTATTTTTTTCATGTCGCATTTATTCTGTGCAATTTTGCTCTTCAAATTTCCTATAAGCGCACGAAACTCCATAATCAAATAATAATACATAGCTTTCGGATAGACTGACGTCGCTGACAAGGAATGTTACAGAGTTGATACGCGCCTTTTGATGAAATTTAAAGATGGTACATATCTGGAAGAAATCGCCATCGTTCATTATAAACGAGATATTAATCCTCAAAATAGGGTGAAATATTTTTATACGAATTAATTATTTCAAAAACTTCTTTTCCGACGTTTACACGGTCGAATTCGACATTAAAAAATACATGAACATTTAAACTTTCTTCCTATCTCCGATACTTTTCAAGATATACCGTCAAGCAGATTTTTCATCCCNAATTAATTATTTCAAAAACTTCTTTTCCGACGTTTACACGGTCGAATTCGACATTAAAAAATACATGAACATTTAAACTTTCTTCCTATCTCCGATACTTTTCAAGATATACCGTCAAGCAGATTTTTCATCCCCTGCTTTAAAAGCCGATATCGTCCCTGATACCATCCCTAGTAAACGACGTAAACGATGACCGATATATAAAAATACGTGTCCAACATTTTTCCGAGATCTGCGTCGTACAAAAATTCCGTCAAAATCGACGCGTGTCAAGTCGGATAACTTATCTCGTAAACTCGTATCAAATCTAATAATCTATCTCCTGGATACCAATTCACAGCTCTAACCCCCATTAACCCTTTTAAAGAATGTGTGCCATAAGCGAAAACCACGAGTCTGACCCATGATAAAGAATTTGCGTCATAAACAAATTATTTTTGTCAACTGATCAATTGATCATGATTACACCCTAGACGTCTTAAAATTACTATTCGTACCTAAACATTGTTTATTATTTCACAATTCCTTTTGTTGCACTGAAATATATATGTCACGAAAAGTATACATTTTGCGCCAGTTCGGGTACACGGCTGAACAGTTGAATGGCACGGCGCGCGACCGATTTTCTCGTTTACTATAGCTCGCGCAATTGGCAGATATCGTGTGGGCCAAGGGGTTAAGAAACAGATACCGCGAGAAGAAAACGTACGATACAAACATCACAGGCATCGCAAGCATCGCGTACGTCTCGGCCAAGTGTATCGGACAGGTGTACATAATGTAACGCGCACACGTCACACGAAAGACAACGATCCAGTGTCTTACGACGAGGGGAGAATACGTACACAGAGGAGAAGCGTCTCCATATTCCACGGCGAACGTAATACCGAAAAGGAATTCTTCGCAGGTCCCCGGAAGGAAACGCGGATTCGCCAAGGGGAAGCTACCTAATCCATGCCATTTGCAGACAGCTCTTGGCCGCCTTTCTCTTCCGTGCAAGGAAACGTCTATTCCTGCCTCCTCTGAGACACACAGCGTTTCTCCCCCAACCTCCGACCGCGTAGCATCCCCCTTTTCGTCTCTTCTTTTAGAATCAACCACTCGAGCCATCGGTGCAGTTATCGCTCGGTCGTTCTTTCTGCGAAATAAGTACGTGTCGCGCGGGAAACAGGAAGCAATCTCGGTGGGCTTAAGCGCGGCCAGGCAATTTCTGCAATTTCGTAGATCCGTGAACCTGTTGGTTGGAAGAGGACCGAACCACCGATCCTTGGGATTCCTCTCCAAAATCGGGCGCGAGATTACTCGCGATGCTGGCTTATCTCGATAGAAAGATTGGTGGCTCTTGTGCAGAGGACCTTTATTGAGTTCGCTGCTAATTTAATCCTTTTAGGACGCGATTCCTTCTCGGTGAAATGCTTCGCTGAATGGGATCAACAATCCTGATGGGAAAACTCGATTGTTCTGTCGTTTTTATGGAACCGTCGAGAGGAACTCTGGTGTTTGCAGTTATTCTGATTTTTCTTTTTTTGGAGGGGTTGTTGACTGCGGCTTGTTGCTTGGGTGTTGTGGAAGATAGATGTTGAGAAGTGTGAGAGTAATTTAGGATATGTAAAAAGGGTATTGAGTTTTTATGGAGATGGGTATTTTACTGGTCTAGTCGAGAATTAGGGTCAGTTGGAGAGCGACAGCTTACTTTTTGAAGAAAGAATTAGTTTATTAGAGATTTGGTTGATATCTTAACTGAAGAAATATATTTGCTAAATTAAATACACGCGGATTTACGATAGCAACCCATTGCTTAACAGAGAATAAAAATGGCAAACGATAACGTAAGAAGTTATTTTTGAAAATGATTGTTTTAGTTGAAAATGTAAATTAAGAGCCATGTTTAGGATAAAAATTCTTTTATAAGGTGTGCAATTTGCACATTGTAGATAAACAATAGTTATTGATATTCAATACAGAAAACTGTACGTGTTTCTCTCGAGTGATTACAAATATGATTTCTAAAATAGCAGCAATAAAATAAACGATAAACCTTTTAAAAAAGAATTACTATATTACAAATTTAGTTGACATCTAAACCAAAGAAATATATTTGCTAAATTAAATACACGCGGATTTACAATATCAATGCATTGCTTAAAAGAGAATAAAAATGGCAAACGTATAAGAAGTTGTTTTAGCTCAAAACCTAAATTAAGATCCATGTTTGGAATGAAAACTTTTTTATCAAATAAGGTATGCAATTTTCAAATTGTAGATAAACAATAATTGTTGACATCCAATACATAAAACTGTACGTGTTTCTCTTCAGTGATTATAAATATGATCTCTAAAATAACAGCAGTAATATGAATACGAATAATAAAATGAACATTAAAAATGCAATCTTTTTTTCCTCGTCTCATACGTGTTTCTTCCTCAAAGCGTAAAACGGTACCGTTTTGTTTGCCAAAAATCTGTCGCGAAGACGACCGTCACTGTACGCGTTATTGCTCTATCGCTGAATCCAGCGAGTCTCAAGTGACCCGAGTTAATAAGAGAGCACGAGTGAACCCGAAAGAAGAAATTCGGAACTACCAAGACGTAACAGTAATAATTTCCAATATAATCTTCATGCAAATAGAGTTAAGAATACTGATTAAACGGTTCACCAATGGACTGAAGCAAATTACTTCATAAAGATTAGTTGGCACGACCGATAGAACTGGTAATTAAACAGAATATGTTAACGACGAACGGAATAGGAAATGTAATGACTTGAAAATGCAATTGGAAAACAGGTCACGCTTCGCGGCAGATGCAGTTGACCCACTTTCGTTTGTGTGGAAAATTAGATTCCTGGATGGTGATGTCTATCCTGCAAGTAAATGGCAGCGTAAGGTTCGAAGATTATTTATGGAGCGGATTGGATTATTCGATGATAAACATTTCTGACGCTCCTATTAAATATACAGACTAAACTTGTGTAAAGACAAACGTGTTCACTTTTACTGCTGTTCTTTTTAATATAACAATATTTTATATTCAATATCATTTAATATCATTTTATAAGGTGAACTAACTAATATAATTTTTTCGTACTTAGATTTGTAACCTGATAAAATATAAAAGCGTAGAATATAAATGTGTTATATTGTAATTACTATTTTAATTTATATAATTTTAATTTTAATTTAAATAATTATATTACTACTTTTTATTTAAATTAATTGATTGTACAATTTTACGATATATATATATATATATATATTTGTGAGGTAGAATATTAACCCTTTGGAGACGAATGTCACCGCTGTGACGACATTATAATTTGATTCCTAAGTCAAACTGTCGCCTCTACAGCGACAAACGAATAGGAGACGCCAATCAGAAGTTTCATCGACTATTTGTCTGTTTTCTATTTTATTTTCTGCTTAATTGTTTAGATGTTTAATTTATAATCTCGTTCTACATAGAAATTATCCTCCACCTGCCACTAATCAGAGCCCACAGGGTGCTCTGCCCTCAAATTCTTTTTGAAGTAAGAATGCTCTTATTTTGGGGAAAAAAAATTCCTAACTCTGATAAAAATGTGTCTTATTAACATAAAATAGAAAAAAGAAATTTCACATATAGATAACAGCTTTTTCATATTTTTCTTCGAATTGGAAAACATTGTCAACGAAAGAAGAACTCGATTGGGTCAAAAACGACGCAAGGATCTTAGCAGGATTAACTCTTTGCAACGTAACCTGAATCTAATCTAATCTCACTGGTGCCTCCACGGGCAAATTAAATTTTAAGAAAGTACGCGACAAATGGAAGTACAATTGGCTAACGAATTGGTGTTTAAAATATAAAAAAATCTTGTTTCATTTAATACCTAAAACTCTGTGTAATAAAAAATATCTAAGCTATTCTCCTGTGTCCTGAATTGTCTAAGCAAGGCTGTGTTCCAGAAACAGTGTCGTAAAAAAAATTGATAAATTATCCTCGCAGCAATTTTGCGATCGAAGCTGACTCCAAATGAATCGAGCAGAATTGCACAACCGCGTTTCGTGTTCCTAATGTTTCACAACCATTTCGATTGCGAGAACATTGCAATCTTCCCGCTGATATAACAATACCGTATAATTGGTAGTATTACAGGACTGGATATTTGGGTTATTCCGTAAATTACTGAACTAACCGCAAACATAAGCTGTTGGTGGGTTAGGTCAGTGAAGCAGGTTAACTACCACCTATCGCAGTATTCAAGGCGTGATAAATACGTTCTATGCTAATCTCGTGTCTAAAATTGCGGTAGCGTAGAAAATATCTATAACAGTGATACACGATCTATTTAAAAAAAATTGTTGGTGTCCTTTTGTCACGATACATTAATCAATTTTAACCTCGCTGTTCTTTCAATATTTTTTAATTCTTAACTGGTGAAGTGGACTCTGATGAGTCCTATAAAAGTATAAGAGACTCGTTTATTTTAATAGTTTATTAGGAATAAAATTTTGTTAGTACTACTTGTATTGGTGTACCTATAAATTACTATTATATTAATTATAAATATTAATTATAAGAGAGTAATTATATTATGTAAATTATAATGATTGATTTATATAAGATATAATTAATTTGTATTATTTATAGTATAATAATTGATTTGTATAAAATATAATTAATTTATATTATTTATTGTATACTGATGTATTCAATTAATATCATTATACAATATCTAATATACCTATTAACAAATTAGAATTCTTTTTCTTGGAAAAGAAAATCTAAAAATTTAATTTTCAATTAAAAATGAAAGACTTACAACAAATATCGCCTAAGTGTAATGATAATGTTTGAAAAAATCTTTAACACGTATTTCTTTTTATCTGAAATGATCCATATTTAAAGAATAAAAGCAGCCCTCAAAGTTAGGGATGCAAAATATATCTTCCTCAAGATTTCAGAAATTATTCACTTCAAACAAAAATTGTGCAATTCTTAAAAAAAAATTTAACTGTATAATAATATAAATAATTTCCGAAATATCGAGCAAAATATATTTTTCATCCCTAACTTTGTCACCTATTTTCACACTCAAATCATATGATAGCAGATCAACCAACAAATATGTGTCAAACATTTTTTTCAAACACTATATTGTAAGCAATCGGTAAATTCCGATGCTGAAACCGTCGCATGTCTTCCTCACTATGACTGAATAGAAAACGAGGACACTTAAGGGTGTCACAAATTAAGCCCTTTCCCTCGCCGCGTCGTAGGCTCGCAGGCCCCAACAGCTTCGCGACCACACCAAAACACCCAAACATTCTTCGTACAGTCGTAGATTCGTTCGGACATATCAAACAATATTTGTAATCTCCCAGCAAATTTTATATTTCAAAATAAATTTCAATTTTACGAAAAAAAAAAAAAAAACTCTTATAATCTCTCGAGTAAATTTCGTCAAAGTCGGCGTATCGCGCGATGTATCTTGTTAGTAGACAACACTTTTAGTGAACTTAACTCCACGCAAAGTGGTAACACCAACAAGGTGTCCAAGCTCCGACTCCGTGAAAGAAGCTTGATGCTTGAACAATAGTTGACATGATAGCTCGTTACTTTACCGCAGTGTTGTCTATAGGTAGCACCGGTGATACCGCGTGAAAGAGGAGAAGGAGGAGGTAACTAGGTTGCCGCAGAGTGACGTCACAATTGCTCTAACCCAGTTTTGGTGCGGGGTCGTAGCTCGGTTGTTCCTGTATCCTCCAAACATTGTTTGAAAATTACGAGTCCAATGATCGAGACGACCTGTCGCCATTCATTTGTCTACGCTATACTCGCGGAACCAAGAGGTCACGTGTAATATGCAAATCCACTGCTTCTTTGCAAACCCTGCCAACTGGTCATTAAACAGGCGTTCCGGTGCCATTTTTCACAATTTTTAAACCTTTGAGGAACTATTTCAGGAGACCTGCATATTTACGTGATTTGTATCACAGATGGTGTGTTTTATAAATATCAACCCTTTGTTATTTATTTCTGTGATTTATTTTTATAGATCTATTTTTTTCAACACTAAACCTACCGACTATTAAAGTAGACCTATTTGTATCCAAAGAAATTATAGGTGTTCTAAAAAATACATAACGCAAGGAAAACAAATCTTAGTCTATATTTTTTACAGAAAATCATGAAAAATTCTACAAATTGCATCAAATTTATAAAATTTCTACGAGAAATTACGAGCCGGTCAATTTGACCGCTTTGATAGTTTTAGTGTTAATATTGACCATCGTGGGGGAATTGGACATCGGCAGACTTTAGTAGAGTCTACAGTTTGTTCGCAGAATAAATTGTCACATTATGCAAATTATTACTCTTTCATTCATATTATTTTAGATTAATATAGGAATGATAAATTATAAAAAAATGTATGTTGGAATAATCAAATTTTCAAGATTGCTTAAGAATGAGCCCCCGACATTGACTAACTGTAGTAATTTTTAGTATGCAATGAGCGCTCGATGTTGGACTATAGTCATCTTCAATAACGAAAGAGTTAATATATTAAATAATTTAAAATAGAAAATAACTAATCTAAAATATAATAATTATTCCAATAAACAGTTCAAGCAGTTTTTTTTCAAAACACTCGAGATTAGTTAACACTAAACCTAGATTAAAATAGGCCAATTTGTATGCAAAGAAATAAAAATATATTTTTTACAGAAAATCTCGAAAAATTTGCCAAACTGAATCGTTGTAAATTTAAAGAATTTTTATGAGAAATTACAAGCAAGTCAGTTTGACCGCTTTGGTACTTTTAGTGTTAAATATGTACGGTGATTTTCGATTAAAAAAATTGTCTAAGATAAAATAATAACAAATTCGTTTTCTCGTTCTCGTTTAATTTTAACGTTCCTTGGAATTTATATTTCCAATTGTCGGCCGATGGTGCACATTAAAAAACGACGCGAAAGAAACTTAAAAGAATGGATTGCGTGGCGTTTCGTGTTTGAAAGCGGAACATGCTGGATTCCTCGCTAGCGTTTCCGCAGTAGACGGAAAAGAAAGCACACGATCTCCAACAATACAGCAAAACACAGAAAATAACTTAACCGCGTGACACAAGCGGCGGTATTGTTTGATCGCGTGCCAACTGTATCACAACGGTCTTACTCGAATTTTCCTGCTTCCTGACTCGCTTCGTAGATCGCTGTTACAGGATTAAAGCTGTGCGACGAAAACGGTCGGTTAATCGCACCCAGAAAGATTGGCATTAAAGTTAAGGAATCAAGCCCACGCGAACGGGAACTGGATTAGGGTTGATTGGTCGCGAGAACCGTAATTTTGCACGCGATTTACTGACCCATATTCTCGAAGTAAGGCAGAACGATACCTTTGCTCGAGTTAGTGACGCGTTTCCATTTTTCTTTCTATCTTTTTTCTTTTCATTACACAGTTAAGATACCGCTGTATTTATAGTGATACAGTTTAGCATATACTGTCACGAGAAGCGGAATTATCTTTTTAAATTTGCCAAAAATCGAAGTTATAATTTGTCCATATTTATTCGTATTTTATGTGAAAACGAACGAAAGAATGAACGAAAATGTAATAAATTTTAATATGTTTTTCTTAACCCTGGAAAGTTACTCTTGGTGAATTCTCACCTAACTTTTTGCATGGATAATATATTTTGAATGTTTAAAATTTTGTAAACTTGAAATAGTATGTAATTGAATGGTTTAGCATTAGATTTTATGTTTTTAAATTAATATAGTTTTATTATGTTAGAACTCACAGTGAATAAAAAGAAAAAAGAGTAAATACTTCTTTAGCTTATACGAGGCTCTAAATTTTTTAATAATTAATATATTTGGAATATTAATTTTTGCAACCTTGAAACAGTACGTAACTCAATCGTTCAATTTTAAATTTTATATTTATAAATGATGAATAAAATAAATAAGTAAAAAAGTGTGTTTCAGGATAAAAAACATACTTTTTTAAAAAATCTGCTTACACGATTAATTTCTCCATTCGAAAAATACAAATTCAATCTATTTACATTTTTTTTATTTTCATTCATTTCAAAGATATTAGGCCAAATATATTTACTGTTCCAATTTCGAGGACTTCTCACCCCATCGATGTGGATTGTTTAATGTTTTTTTATTCTTGACATTTTTTTGCTATTGTCAATAAAAACGTTACTGTACGGCAGTATTAAGAAATAAATTAAGTGGAAATTCTTTAAGGGGTAGGTAACTCAGGTGAGCAAAACTGTCATTAAAACAGAAATCAGCTTATATTAGCTCGAAGCTGTAAGCTCGATATTGGGGAAGCCAACTGCTCGGTACGGAACGATACAACGCAACTGCAATATTCGGCTACGTATGCAGCTACAGACGTCGGCCACGTTCAATCGAGATTACCGTGCTGATTCAATCGCATAATGTGCATCGTGTTCCACCATTGCTGCGGTTGATCCTCAAAAGCGTCGGCTTATCAAGTCAATCGTTCAGCCATCAATTCCCTTGCTGATTTCTGTGATATCCACGTGTGTTTTGGCGCATGAAATTGAATACACCGAAAACGGTTAAAAAGTCGCGACAGTTAAAATGTCTCACCAAAAATTCATCGGACGCTTGCTAATTGTACAAAAATAATTGGAAACTACAATGCACAGGAAAGATAGATATTGAAATTTCCCGCGATCTGAAAAAGCTAACACGTTCTATGCCGAGAAGAAAATAAATATTTTAGCTATAGTTTAAATCCACGCGAAAAAGTTACGTTACAATATTAAATTAAAAAAAAAAAATTAAAAGAAATGTTATCAATATCAAATTCCTAATAATTTGATTTTTTCTTTCCTATATTTTATTGAATAATATTTCAAACGATATTTTTATTGAATAATATTTCAAACGATATTTTTATTCAATAATATTTCAAACGATATTTTTATTCAATAATATTTCAAACGATATTTTTGTTCAATAATATTTCAAACGATATCTTTATTCAATAATATTTCGAACAATATTTTTATTCAATAATATTTCAAACGATATTTTCATTCAATAATATTTCAAACGATATTTTCATTCAATAATATTTCAAACGATAACCACAAACTGTGAATACATAACATACTACATAACTGAGAAACAACTGATGCAAAATCCAAAACTATTAAAAACCCACGTAAATACAATTTACTATAAATACAAAACTTCCAAAGTATCTAAACATTCGAAACAGTGTTCTTCAGCAGTGCTGCAACTTTATTGGCCCCTGCTGTATTTCAAAATATGAATAAACTGAAATATTTTTCGTAACCCCAGGAATCAAGCAAAATCCACAGGAATCGGAGATGGAAGATCGGAGGATTCGTCAGTGGGGATTAAGGAAAATTTATAAAGTTCGAGCGATGCTAAATACCGTTATTAAGCCGCCGCTTTGCGTTCACCCTCAACCCACGCGATACTTCAACCCTCTCCCTATACTCGAAGCAATACACCTTCCTTTCATGGTAATCTCCGCGTGGCGTTTCACCCTTTCAGCATGGCCTCCTTTTGAACGTCAGTAAACTGCAGATAAAGCGCAGCCAATTCCTCCCCACCTGGTTTCCCTGCTATTTCCCACTACTCAATCTCGGCTTTACGGGCCGAAGTTAAGATTCCGAAGCCGTAGCTGTCTACGGTTAATCCAGCCAGCGATCCAGGAAGATTCGCTCTCACTAGAACGTAACATCTGTACGACTACGTATTCAATGTACGCTATCGTCCACGAGTCATTGGACGGTTAACAAATTCAACACCAGAACCATCAAGGTGGTGTTGGATTCCTGGGTCACAGAATCGAGTTCAGCTTAACACGTTGAGTGCCACGTCAGCCATCGGTGGCTGACACTGAACTTTCCGTTTAGGCCGCGTCAACCACCGGTGGCCGACTGTGTAAAACACGATATGAAACTAAAAAGTTTACATCGTTTTAAGTAATCACTGAAAATTTATTTAAAATTTACTTAATCCTTATCTATCACAGGATTATATCATTAAGACATTTTAATGGATTTTATTGAAACACGGTCTTTTTTTTCAAACGATGCCGAGGATTTACACGGATGTCCACTTGTTCAGGGCCCGCCTGACGGCTAACCGTGGCCTGAACGGAACGTCACAAGAATTCGGCGTGGCGCTTAAAGTGTTAATAATATTTTTTTATAAAGAAAGATTTATTCCTGTGGTTCTGAGCGAAATTTCAAGGAAGATGCGTCGCGTGCTCTTTGCTCAATTCTAATGCTGGCGCTTTGCAGTCCTTAACGCGTTAAACGCCACGCCGATTTTAGTCGGCTTTCCGTTAGGCTGTGTGGTGCGNATCACAAGAGATCTGTGTTTAAGTATAACTTCATAAAATGTTTAAATGGTTCATATTCGATGGAACACAAGTGAAAAAATGTTTATTATATCAACTTTTTGTTATATCCTATGTTTTTACGTGCCAAGATAAGGTAGAATAGAATAGAGATAAGACAGAAACGGGACACGGGATATCCCTCGGATATCCGTCGACACGAGATAGTTTCTTTGGACCGTAATCGCAATCTTTACACTGTTTTCGATAGTTTCCATTGGTATCGATTTATTCTCCATCCATTTCGCAATATGCTGCTTTTTCAATTTTGTAAATATTACACCTACTTTGGTTTTTACGAGCATTTTCGCAAACCTTTACAAATCGTCGATTCAGTCCGGTATTCTTCGCCTAGGTACGCTCTTTTCGCTCGGTGCTGAAAGGGTTAATAGAACCCGTTAATGAATTATAAGGTATTATTTTTTGAAATTGATAGTATCAGTTCTCAGAAACCATCGACGCCTAAACGAAAATTTCAGCGTCGGTCCGCAGGGACCGGCGTGGCGCTTAACGTGTTAACACGTTGACTGCCACGCGCGTTTACAGTAAAATCTCCTTCAGGCGTACCGCTGTACGAAGCGTATTCTGCTGGGTAAACAATGTTATGCAGATAAAAATCGTGGAATGTGCCGATCAGAGACAAGAAAAAATTAACAAAAAACAACAACTTATTGTCCAAGTTGTCCCACCAGCCTCAGCTTTGTATAAAATGTTTTAAAGTTTTACATTCCATATTGTTTTCTTAATAAACCATTTTCGTGTTACTTTTATAACAATAGTTTATATCAATGAATATTCTATTATAAATTTAAGTTTATATTAATAAATATAGTTTATATTAATTTAGACCTTACTGGAAGTATACTTTGATGAGTATTTTGATCGAAAGTTGGAGAGAAAATTGTTGGATGCAACGTCCATTATTTTTAATTTATAAATAATTGGGAAAATTTCGAACGAAACGTGTTAAGTAACTGGCTGGAATATTAACAGAGATTGGTTCGGAATCTTTTGTTCAAAGGCAATTAAACTGGGTTCATTTTCTTGGTTGCAAAGAATATTAAGCATTCTATATTGTTTATTGTACACAACTCGCTGTATTTCCATCGTAATTGTTCCTGTTTGTTATGATTACGGCTTTACGTAACGCTTGCGCTTATTAAATGTTACGGTTACTGTTACGACTGGAGCTAAGACAAAATTGAGAACTTGGCTGTAAGATGTAATTAAAGGTGAATTAGGAAGTAACTACTCTTACTGCAATCTAAAACCATTCGTTACATCGTAGCTCGTACTGGATTGCAACAAGAAACTGTAATAATTAGACTGCGGATTTTTATGGGTTTGCGGAAAACTTGAAGCCACAAAAATGCACAGAATGAACATAATAAGCAAAAATATATTACTCGTTATATTTACTCGGTAAAATTGCTTGTATAGCTTATGTTTCTTTAAATTATATTCATAAAAATCAGAAATCTAATAATAATGTTGTAACTCGTTAATATTCTCTAATTAACCCTTTGCGCCTAAAATTTTATTTGCTTACAAGAGAAAAAGAAAAAAAGAAAAATCATATCTGATTACAGTTATCTACTTTAATTAGAAAACTAGGAACTTATAATTACTGTTAATTAACTTTTTCGAATCAGTACGATAATAATAAAATAATAATAAAAGAATAATAATAGTAAATAATAATAATAAAAGAATAATAACAGTAAACAATAATAATAAAAGAATAATAATAGTAAACAATAATAACAAAAGAATAATAACAGTAAACAATAATAATAACAGAATAATAATAGTAAACAATAATAATAAAAGAATAATAATAGTAAACAATAATAATAAAAGAATAACAATAGTAAACAATAGTAATAAAAGAATAATAATAGTAAACAATAATAATAAAAGAATAACAATAGTAAACAATAATAATAAAAGAATAATAATAGTAAACAATAATAATAAAAGAATAATAATAATAATAAAATATCTCAGCACAGTAATAAAAAAATCAGACAAAATTGCATAAATATAGTTTCACAGATACACAATCTTCAAATCGCATAATATGATTCAATACACAACAATTTAAGAGAATAATATCAATTTCCAGTCTCTTATGTCCCAAGCAAAATATTAATTTCATAACATAATAAATTCGACTAATTGTAAACAATTTGCCAGCAAAGCTGTTTCAACCACAGCTTCCTCCTCGACCAATTAACTTCGAAGAAGACTAACGAGGTGGCAAAGTGAATAACATAGTCTGTGTTGGAGCAAACGACATTTGTCAACATAATTTTCTCACAGACCAAGTTAGGTTATCATACAATAGGGGGTTTGAACCAGCCTTAAACGAGGCGGAACAGGGAGCCAGTTCTCAAAACTTATTCGTCGTAGTCGATAAAGCCAGTGGCGCGATTAGACAATGAGTACAATATCAAACGGCAAACGAAGCCACGAGCTTAATTACTTGAAAATGTAATCGGAAAACAGGTCATGGTTCGTAGCAGCCACCGTTAACCTAGTTACATTTATACGGAAAATGAGATTACCGTTTACATTGCTGTGTCTCGAATTAAGGATCGAGATAAGGTCCGCTGATTATTTCAGAACACGATGCGCAATATCTGATTACAAGTATTTGCAATGGCTCAATTATTGTTGAATTTACCTACGGCCTTTACGAGAATCGTTTTTAACACGTATCGCGGTGATCCATCTCGGAGATTACAGCAGAGATAAATGGAAGTGGAACGTGTTAACGCGGTTCTCTGCCAGAGAGCTCGTAGCGTCACAGTCCGGGAAACAAATGAACGATCATTTAGGCTTGTGTCAGACATTTTTCTAAATTATTTCCGATATAAATAAAGAAACGAAAGCGGGAGAGAGAGAGAGAGAGAGAGAGGGAGAGTAAATATACGAGAATGAGGATTGGAAGAAGAGCGAGCGTACCGATTGGGAAAAATAGAAAATAATTTCGAGCGAGTATCGGAGAAAAAAAAATGTGTGAAAATATGAGTCAACCTATGACCATCGAAACACAGAAATCGTAGAAAAAGTTCGAACCAGTGTATATATATATATATATTTTTTTTTTCTGAACGAATCCTTTTGATATCTCTTTAAATAAATATTTGCGCGGTACCAGCTGTGAAAATAGAAAAATAAAAGGAAAGAGTGTTCGGGTTTTTATAGAATTTTTTTTAACAACCACTGACGATTGAAGTATACTATTACGATATAAAGTATAATGATTAAAATAAAAGGTGTATCGACCCTTCGCGCTCGTGAACTTCTTTGAGTTTCAAAGGACTACTGTGAAAATTAAGTGTTCTTTCGGAAAGAGAAACAGAAAATTATAAATCTTTACCATTTTTTATTTATTCGGGAAATTTAGTTTATTTTAAAACAAAAGAAGTGTTCGAATTGACCAAGATACAGAATTTAATNATTATTGTTGAATTTACCTACGGCCTTTACGAGAATCGTTTTTAACACGTATCGCGGTGATCCATCTCGGAGATTACAGCAGAGATAAATGGAAGTGGAACGTGTTAACGCGGTTCTCTGCCAGAGAGCTCGTAGCGTCACAGTCCGGGAAACAAATGAACGATCATTTAGGCTTGTGTCAGACATTTTTCTAAATTATTTCCGATATAAATAAAGAAACGAAAGCGGGAGAGAAAGAGAGAGAGAGAGGGAGAGTAAATATACGAGAATGAGGATTGGAAGAAGAGCGAGCGTACCGATTGGGAAAAATAGAAAATAATTTCGAGCGAGTATCGGAGAAAAAAAAATGTGTGAAAATATGAGTCAACCTATGACCATCGAAACACAGAAATCGTAGAAAAAGTTCGAACCAGTGTATATATATATATATATTTTTTTTTTCTGAACGAATCCTTTTGATATCTCTTTAAATAAATATTTGCGCGGTACCAGCTGTGAAAATAGAAAAATAAAAGGAAAGAGTGTTCGGGTTTTTATAGAATTTTTTTTAACAACCACTGACGATTGAAGTATACTATTACGATATAAAGTATAATGATTAAAATAAAAGGTGTATCGACCCTTCGCGCTCGTGAACTTCTTTGAGTTTCAAAGAACTACTGTGAAAATTAAGTGTTCTTTCGGAAAGAGAAACAGAAAATTATAAATCTTTACCATTTTTTATTTATTCGGGAAATTTAGTTTATTTTAAAACAAAAGAAGTGTTCGAATTGACCAAGATACAGAATTTAATTTAACCCTTTGCACTCGCGAACTTTTTTAAACTTCAAAGGACTATTGTGGAAACTTGAAGTGTTCTCTTGGAAAGAGAAAAAGAAAATTATACGTGTTTACGATTTTTTATTCATTTGATTGATTTACTTTTATTTTAAAATGAAAGAAGCGTCTGAATTGATGAAAATATAGAATTTAATTCAAAGCATAATCTTTGAAGAAAATTATGCACGTCGCCATAGCAGCGCCAGCGGAGTGCAAAGGGTTAAATCTCTGAAGAAAACTACGCCGTAGCGGCGCCAGTCGAAATGCAAAGGGTTAATATATAATATAATACAAGGAAGAGAAACCTTTACCTACATTTTCAATAAAAAATCGGAGAAAATCTATCGAAAACTACCTTTACAAAATTTTTCTTCATCTCGTCCAACCATCTTCGTTCCCACCGACGAGGAAAAATTCCACGTAACGTTTACCATACACCCGTGTAATTAATTATTAAATTCATGAACCAAGAACCTTCGTCACGTACCGCATTATCCAACCACGGCTACCAAGCTTACACTACTGCAGGTGGAAACAACGTTTACGCAAACAAGAGATTAGTCCGTAAATTTAGAACATATTAGCGCGTAACACAACTCTGTCCACCATCTGGAAGATGGAGTAACAAAGTTACGCAGAGTCTGTCAATTTGCCAGTGTATCCAACGATGCACTATGTAGAACATCGTGCACGTGACAACGCGTATGGACTGCCATTATGGCGTAATATAGTCTCTCGAACCGGCCTTAATGCCAGATATCCTCTACGAAATTGTACAGGATTATGCCCGATAGCAAGGGAGAGAGACAGAACGATAGATAGAGAGAGAAAGGACACAGCACCAGTTGCAAACGTTCCCTGGCCACGTTGCCACTGCAAAGCTATTAACCTCGGCCTGGCCTCTCGAAGAGACAGGACTAACGGCGCCAGCAACTCTCCATTGTCCAATTCTGCCGCGATCTATTGCCTGGCCCTCAATTATAGAGCCTACTATTCCGTCGTTGTTATTTCCGGTATTTCGTATCTCCTTTCGATGGAACGAACGAGGATACGTTGAACGTTTCTGGACAAGTTGGACGCGGTACTTGATCGTACTCGTTTAATCTTTCAGTGGACGACGCGGAGAAATGCGGCGGTAATTCGTTGGGATGGATCGAGGCGAGTGGGATCGTTTTTTGTTGGTTAAGGGGGAAGATATAGTGAAAATTTGGAAAGTTTAGTTTTTGTTTGCCTTTTGATTACGGTGCTCTTAGAATGGAGTAGCTCTTGGTATACTAATCGATAGTTTTTATTTATGTGACAAAAATATACGTAGAAAAATTTTGCAAATTTGAAAGTTAGAAACTGATGTATCTATATTTTAAAAAATTAATTTTGTTTATTTATCGCTGCGCTATTAAATTTGATTATTGTATTACTGTAGTTATATCACAATCCATATATAGGAATTATTATTTTAAAAGTTTTCAAATCAAAGTGAAAAACTGTAATCGATCGTAATTTTTTCTCCAATAAGCAGACAAAATTCGGGATATAGAGGGTTAATGAATGATGGCAAATAAAAATATAAATTACTCTGTGGCACAGAAAACGTACATGCACGAATTTATCAGACGATTGCTTAATTTTTAAAGGCGTATATGTACGCTCTTCGTAGCGAAAGGGTTAACCTTTGCGTGGACAGGGCACTCATTTCTATATTTCTGTTAATAATTTCTTATTTTCTTGTGAACATATAGTAAAACCGCTATAGATCACAGTTATTTGGAAAACTTGTCTTCGATTTATGCAAACACTTGGGTATCCCGTTCGTCTAATAATTGTGAACATTTTTGATCGACCACATAAGGATTAAAAGGATACACATCTGAGCTAATCGTTTTGGTAGTGCTCGTAGTGAGGTTAAATATTTCATAACGTTGTTGCAATTTTTTTTTTAATTTAAAAATTAATTTTTCAAGGTAGATAAAATAGTTGGTGACTTCTCTTATCTCAGAAACAAATAAAAATATATAAAACCTAAATTAATTATGTAAGTACATAATTTTTTTTATTTTTGCATTAAAAAATAGTCGCCGTGAAGATTACTGAAATTTTTGCAAAATTTTTTCAAATCTAGACACTTTTGGACACGAAACGCGAGTCAACCATCCTTAGCAATTTAAATGGTTAAAAATCGGTGTATTAATAACGAGTATGAAGGCACGTAATTAATTATTGTTCCAGTAATTACAGTATGTAATAAATATAATAAATACACGATCGATATTCGACGTGAAATTGTAGCGGATAATACATGGCGTTATTCAACTAATGCGTACAAAACGTTGGCCAAACAATCGGAAACATCTCGCGTGCGTTATTGCTATGGTTATTAACCTAGACAGGTACTCCAAGAGGCGCGTCGGACACCGTGTCCATAGTCCAATTTCATCGCGATCTATCGTCTGATCCTCGATTGTGTCTGCGTCACTGTTCTGCGCCATATCCGGTATACCGTATTGTCCACGTTTATTGTGCTTCAACCGTGCCTCGCACAAACGGTCCTACATCATCTTCAATTACACACTCTTCCCTTAATCGCGTTCGACTCAACGTTTTCTCAGAATTTTAGTAGCTAATTGGAATACCTCTAATTATCATGTTGAGTCATAAACGCAGTTGACGACGTGTTACTTCTTTGAAATTAAATTTATTTTCCTATATATTTTGCTGTATTTAAACTGTATCGTATATTATTGTAAAAAAGATTTTATGTTTCAGTTTCTTATTTGAAATTCGATCAACGATCTAAGGTGGTCAGATATTTTTGTGATCAATTATGTACTATGCATTTCTGATCTTTTTTTTTATATTTAGCGTTATTTAAAAGATCTTAAAATTTTGTTATCACTGGCTAGAAAAGTTGTGAATGTTCACGGTATATAGAAAATAAAAGATTGTTGCTTAGAATGAGCGAAATAGGTTTTTTTTTTCTTTTTTTTAGAAAATAAGTTTCCTGTATCGATAGTGAAAGTTATTTATGACTCAGCCCAATATAATTATTTTATATATCTCGCGATAAAATTTGAATTTGAAAAAATTGCAATATTTTTTAAATCTGATTTTATTTCCCTATCATTCTAATATTCTGTTTTATTACTGTGCTATTGGCTCGGTATCAAAGAGGATACTTGAATTAATTATTAATTCCCAGTTTCTAGATTTAATTCAGAAACTGTAATAAATACATAATTAATTATTCCATCACAATTAATTGTCGAACATTCAATTATGCACCGTCCACGGTATCCTATCTTCTACTTAGTACCGCCACTTCACCCACTGTAACTTTACAATAAAATTCCAGTGAACGCAACATCTGTGAGCCTGAAGTCAACAAAACTTTTTCTATTTCGTTGGACAGAATCGTTTCACGACCTGAACATGCAATCGAAAGAAGAATGGACCTTGAAGAGCTTACAAAATATTTTACAACATAACCTTTTGTCGTTCAAACAAATTTTTCGAAGGTACTGAAACGCTAAAAGAAAAATTCTATAATAAAGGAAACACGTGAAATATAACGGTAAAGGTAAATAGAAAACAGAAAAATATTTGAATCATATACCGCCATCAATATCGATGCTCGATAGGCTGTAAAATATTTTACAATAAAAATTCATTTATATCCGGAGCAAAAATATTGGAACAGCGGCCATGATTCGTATTCCATTCGCCATTTTGTTTTCAACACGTGTTCTCTTTCATATTCGTTACCCTACAGTAACATTCATTTTTCATTTACTATATTGTGCAATATTTTTTTTTTTTTTTCTATCGCAAACAGGACGTGGGAAGAACATAGTATAAAGGAACGGTCATTCGGGGAATGCAATTATTCACATGGTGAGAGTATAACGTGTGCGTCGACACTGCAGAGCTATTAACCGAGTAGACACGCTTCTCGCTGTGTCCATAGTTTACTCCTGTCGCAATCTATTGCCGAACCCTCAATTATATGCATCCACGACACTATTCTCGAGCTGTTTCCTTTGTGCCGGTACGTTCGTATCGGTCACGCGATAATTACGACAATTTTTCATTCCCTTCGAACGTGGTTAAGTAATGAGCGAGGTCAGGTATCTCACAACATTCTTACGTTCTTCTTTTTTTTTTTTTAATTTAAAAGTGATATTTCAAGATTGTTCTTATTAATTATATTTGTTCGAGATGGAACAATAATTGTGGTTTAAAAGATTTTTATTTATTATTATTGTACGAAATTAAGAAAGCTATAATATAGAAATAGTTTTTTTTTTGGAAGGTGGAGGTGCTTCTGAGATTTAAAAATTACATCTATCTTTTTTATTTTCAATGATTATGTTTACTTGAAAAAGTTTAATTTTTGATTACTGTGCGATATCAAGGAGACCATAATATGGTAATAATAATTTTGGAAAATCTTTTCCTCTTTTTTCTGTAAAAGAGGAGTCAATTAAAAAAAATTTCTCTTTCCTTAATTCCAAAAATATTTAAAGTGGTAATTTTTATTGCTCCATTTTATACAGTATTAAATAGAGTTTTTCTTTTATTTCTATACCCGAGAAGTAAATTAAAAAAAAATTTCTCTTACTTCCATAATTCCAAAGATATTTAAGGTGGTAATTTTTATTATTCCACAGAAGAATAGATGACAATTCAACGATGAAACATCTTCAAAATATAAAATCTCTTAAAGTTCCCTGTAGACTAACCAACTTTAACAATTTTTTCAACGAATATCACGTCCAAAGTGTACAAAATCATTATTTTCGCAGTGCTTAATTTAGGAAACGAATTTTATTATTTTTCAAAGTATCCTGAAGTATGGAATATAATTAAATGCAGAGTTTCTTGCTTCTTGTTGCCAGAAAAATATATTTACACGTGTTGCCACGTACCTCCGAATACCAACAAGTTAGAAAGTACAGAGTTCTTTCATATTTTACCAGCCATGCTATTCGAGTAATTTTTTATTTCACTCCTTTCCTATTCATCACTGCCAAGTAGGGTACAGTGATCTTATGAGATATAGGTGGCACTCGCTCGACACGAGATGTACACTTCACGGTCTTCGTATTCAGGCACGTTCACTTTAAAACTTGCAACAACTTTTTATTCTTAAAGTGGAAGCTCTATCCTTGCTTCTTGCCTACACCACGTTTTGTTTCATCTACTTGATACCACTGTATACGAGGCGCAACAACTTTTAAATGAATTATGTGTTTTTGGTGACTGATTAAATTACTTTGTAAAGCAATGTAACGTTTCACCATGTGAATTCAGGGTGTCTCTAGAGCAAATTTATTTTGGTGAAATAGGGCAGAATCTAAGTAAATTTTCGTATCGGTATAATTATATGCACGTTTCTATGAAATATCCACATATTTATAATTTTCTAATTGCTTACCATATCTTTTTCTTAATATTTAATATTTTTTGTTTTGATGAAGTGGAGAAGAATCGAAATCATTTTTATATTGATATAATTGTATGCAAGTTTCTATATTTATAATTTTCCAATTTCTTGCCATATATTTTTTTCTTAATATTTAATATTTTTTGTTTTGGTAAAATAGGGAAGAATTGAAATAATTTTTATATCGACATAATTATATGCAGGTTTCTATATTTATAATCTTCTATTTTGGTAAAATAGGGAAGAATTGAAATAATTTTTATTTCGACATAATTATATGCATATTTCTATATTTATAATTTTCCAATTGCTTGCCATATATTTTTTTCTTAATATTTAATATTTTTTGTTTGGGTGAAATGGAAAAGAATCGAAATATTTTTCATATTAGTATAATTCTATGCGAGTTTCTATATTTATAATTTTCCAATTGCTTGCCATATTTACTTTCCTAATATTTTAATATCTAAAAAAATTTACCACCTGCTATTAAAATTTTTACTACTTCACAAAACATTACTATTTAATTCTCCTGCGATAAATTCGAGAACCTCATACGACGTTGAAATTAACATTAATTTCAACTGTGTTAAAACAGAAACAGAACGATTCAAAATGAAAATACAAGACAACGCAATATTACCTACTAAAGAAATACGAGAGCAATATAACCAACGAAAGCTGTCGTTCCTCGAACCGGCTGGTATAATATAATGGAAAAACAGAAATTTTCCGAATTCCCGGTTGCACGGAGTCAGCAAGGACTTACAATTACGTAAAAAGTTTTTTCTCGCTGAGACAGGGAAAAGAAGTACTAGAGTACAAAATAGACGACGTGCTTAAGGAATATCCTCGTCGGTCGTTTCACGACTATATAGATACTCTCTTGAGAAAATTGAAGCAGACGCGGACAGGTAAAGTGAGGCGACGAAAAAGGAAGAAACGAGAAAAGATGAAGACGTAGACGATTCTCAGTCGTTCGCGGTACATCAGACGTCGTGTTTCTGTTAGGCAGATAAAAAGGAATAGTACAAAGTGTTGTTTTTATGGATCACTGCATCGAAACGAAGAGTCTAGTTGTCAAAATATTACCCGGAAATCAAAGTAGTTTCATGTCTCGAATAATATCGATGAAATCTTCTCAGATATACCACGTGCACGCTTTCCTTACATTTAACGACAGAAAAATTACTGTGAAATCAAATTTATGGAATTTCTAGGAGATAGAAACGGTAAATAGAATTTTATTTCAATCGTTGAATATCGTACGATTATTATTGTATTTATTGAGACTGTATTAAATAAGAAATCAATTTAGATATAACGTCAGAGAACTTAATTTTACATCCAAGTTTCACTTCTGACTCGTCAAAGTTATTTCAAAAGCAAAGCAATATTGAACGCTCAATTTATCGTACAATAATTATTATACAAAAATGAAATAGGTATAAAATTTGGGCAATGCATTTGAATACTGAAACTACCGAAACGGTCCGATAACAAATTTCGCTCGTGATATTCGTATCTGACTCGAAATTGTGACCACGAATCTCACTGATATTCGCGTTCGACAACTATTTTCTCGATCGTTGTATTGCGCCTGAAAAAGGCGACACTCTGATATTTTTGGATAAAGAGTTTTCTATCCGTAACGAAAATTAATTAGAAGAGACACCGCTTAGAAGAGAGCCGCCTAGGTTTTGGCTATCGTGCGGAAATATAAGCGCTTATTCTTGTAACTCTGTTTCTAACTACCGGCGATTAAGATAGACTTGTTTGTGCCAAAGAAATCAAAACAATAAGCACGGGTAGCCCTCCTACAATACGGCATCTTATAACTCGGTTTCGCTATAACACGATTCATAAATTGCAGGAACCCTCCTACCACACGCCATCCTATAACACGGTTTCGCTCTAACACGATAAGAAAATTGGAAAAACCTTTGTACAACACTGTACTTCTACAGCCGCGGCGAGGCTTGTCGTCTTAAAGATACATTTTTGCGGAAAGTATTTCTTTTTATCTCCGTGGCCTGAAAACAAAAGTGTCTCACGCTTGTACACACATTTATATTTTTAATAAAAATTAAGTTATTTATGTAGAATTAAAAAAAATATTTGTTTTTAATAAGTTTTCTCGAACGTAACCCCCCTTTTTTTACTGGCTTTGGGTCTCGTACAACATGGTTTCACACAACACGGAATTTTCTAGGAACCAATCTACCGTGTTATAGGATTACCTGTATTTGAAAAAATAAAATTTTTCATTTTCATAAGGACAAAAATGTTGGTTGCAAAAAGCCGATCAATAGGCTCTCGATTGGTAAAGTGTTAAAATTTTGGAGACGCTGAAACGAGTAATGATAAAAAAAAATAGGAAACGAACTGTTTTGGCGCTAATCAGTTGAACACAACCCAACACGAATGTGTATTTACAATAATGATAAGAAAAATAAGAAGTTGCTGCAACAAAAGAAATGTTTCGTCTTAAACGTCGATAAGGGACGCATTTGCATTTTTCTTGAATACTTTGTCCACGTCTGACGGGTAGCGGAATTTAAACCGGCGCGAAGGGTGGAAAAGTTTCCCGAGGTCCACAGGCACGGGAAATTAAAGGTGAAGGGAAAGCATTTTATTGGACAAGCCGTACGTTAAAGGAAAGCGAAAAAGTTTTCCCGGCGTCGACCACAGTTTTTACACGCGTAAATTCTCGCGTGTGCTTTTTCCAAACAGATAATAACGCGATGAGAAAAAAAATCTTGTTTTATGGTCACCAGAATCTCTTAAATTGAACTCTGTTTCGTACGGTTAAGTAATATACAGGGTGAACTGGCTGATTCTCAGGTATGAATATTTACTAAATTATGCGTTGGTTGAAAAATTGTATACAAAAATTGTTTCGAAAATTTGGTACAGCGAATTAAAGATTCATAACTGTTGATACAATTTTGTTTGGAATTTCACATTCTTCTGAACTCGTGAAAAATATAATAGTACATTGTAAAAAGAAAAGAACATATTTAATATTTTACATAAAACGTATTCAATAACTTTTGCATGAAATAATTTTTTTGAAATTAAAATTAATAAGTTATTCGAATAATTCAATTATGCTGAGATTGAAAACAGAGAGATCACGGTTTGTCGAACAAATGTTTGTAACACTGCAATTTTTGTATTACAAAGATTAAGTTTCAATTTTCAAGATGGTACAAAATTTAATACTGTACTTGATAATTGACAGAACTTTGCAGTGGATTCATGTAATTATTTACTAGTAACGGAAGGAAAAATAAATTGAACAGAACTCAGTACAAAAGTCAAATACGATGCTTCGGTACTATCTTCGTTACCATGCAATGAAACAACTTCACTAAAGAAAACGAACATATCTATTTAAAATCGAACATTTTCAACAATAATAAACATGTATAGAACAATATACTTAACAATAGAATTACCTACCTAACTCCTAATTTTTCACAAAAATTCTATAAATTCACAATGATGAATTTCTAAAATTTTCCGTGATTTTCCAAATAAAACGTGAATAAAATTTTTTTCACGTATCAATCGTTTAAATTTCTCTGCTACAAACCTTCTCACTCTGAGTCACGGTCGATATTTTATCCCAACTACGAAAACGTTCGTTTTTAACAAGCTACTTCCAAAATCTGTATCGAATTTCCATTAACTTTCATACATAAATTGATAAAAATCGATGAAATTTATTTTTAATCAAAAAGAATCTGTTTTATATTACGAAACTGAAAGAAATGTCGAGTCCAGCTTCGCACAGGGTTGCAAAGGGTTAACCTCGATAGTTCTAGCGCAAACTCGATAACCACTCTCGTCATTTACGATGGAGATAAATTCGTAGTACACCAGTCGCGTCGCGGGGAGTAAAAATGACAAGAATTAAGTAGAAAATAAACTAGACACAAGATAATACGAGCACAGAGGCGAATACATTGTGCCGGAGGCGCTTACACGCGATAATCCTTAAGGAGGAGGAAACAGAAAAGAAAGGGATACGTAGCAAGGGAACAAGTAAAGTGAAAGAGCAGCCCTTGTGGAAGACCTCCGATGAAATTTATTCATAGCCGAGAGATTGTCGTCTTCCCTTGCACCCCTACCTTCTGCCTACGATTAGCCACGCCCGATCCCTTGTCCCTCCACCCTTGAGAGCCTCTATTTTTTACACCGATGTCCCAGGGGTGACGGAATAATAAACGGGCGGCTACGTTTATAAACTCTCTCTCTGTCGGGACGGGAAAAAGTTTCGAACCAATGTCCCTCGTTGTGGTGTGAAATTATGAATGGATGCTGATGCTTCGAAGCGTAATCTATTTTTACACTTAATTAGAGGGAGACGATGGAAAATTCTTTCTCAGACTGGTTCGTGTTTCGTCGGAGAAGTTGTTTTCTGGGGTAGCGGTTGGTTTCGGAGTAAGACTTAAGTGATAGATATTTTTAGAAAATATTCAGTACCTGATTTTTTGATTTGTGAAAGGTTGGAAGGTAACCTTGATCGCTTTATTTTAAAATTTCTATTTCTGTTTGTAAACGAGGAATGAACTTGATGAGATAAAATGGTGAGTAGTTATTTTTTTTTTTTTTTTTTTTTT
>SMSQ01020313.1:0-23984 GCA_019453375.1 Ctenoplectra terminalis | reverse complement strand
TTTTTTTTTTTTTCCCACCCGAGCTTCATAAATCGCGTCTACAATTACCTCGGCTGGATATTCTATTAAGTCGATCAGAAAGTTTTAACAATTTTTTTTTTTTTTTTTTTTTTTTCATTTCTCAACGTAACGAAGCGTTTTCAAGTAACACCATGGAGCATGAACTCGTTAAAAGGCTGGAACACTCCAATAGGACGAACATGTATACATAAATTAAATCCCAGGCGAACTTTAAATTAAAAATTCATAATCCAGAAACTGTAAAACCCCTGGATAATTTCGTCACCGCAAAGCCACGCCGCGGTAGGGCCCGACGCAGCCATAATCTTCTTCTTAGCGCGAATCATGCCCATATGCCGCACTGCGCCATGGATAATGTTTAACAAAACGGTTTCAGCCTTGGGCTAGGGGATGAAATGCAAATTTATCGCCTTGGGGAAAAATAAAAAAAATTACCGTAGAGGTTGGCAACGGGAGAGAACGCCGAGGGAAAATGCAGCTACGAGGGGACGAATAGGCCGAGAAAAGCAGAGAAAGACCGGGTTAATGCCTGAATATTAATTATGGCGACCAGACCAGGCTGCGGATTGGCCAGTGTTTTGTTTCTGACTATATGTTTTGTTCGGTTCCGCAGAGCTTTGCGGTCGTATCCTCGTTTCACTGCTTCCACTAGCTAAAACGCTCAACTTCCTGCATTGTTCCATGCAGGGACGACAGACAAATTTGACTTCGCCCATCGCGATGCAATTACACGGTTCGAAATCAGAATATCGTTGCAAGATGATGTAAAATAAGAAATTAACGCTGAATTTATGGACGTGTATGCGTTAAAGTACAGTGGTTTTTTTTTTTGCGATGACTATATTTTTCTTGTATGATTATCGAAATAAAATTAGAATAGATTATACTTTCTCGCTCCGATTTCAAAATTTTTGAATCAATTATTGCTAGGAATTAATTCTCTGGTATTAATATAGAGTAAGTCCGAGATAGGTAGTATTAATATCTAGTATTAATATCAGTATTAATATCTCAAAATAAAACAAATAAATCAGTTTATTATTATCCTTCTACTAGTAACTGTCGCGGGAAAAAACGCAAAAAAAAACTGACGCGTATATATTATAAATTACATTTAAAGTTTTGTGCATAGTAGAAAGTAAAATAAAAAAAAAACTATTTCGTAACCTCCGTAAAGAGAATTGAGTTAAATGTGTAAGTTATAGACGTTGTTTCATGATGAATGCTCTAAGCATGGGAAAATTTCTGATTTATGTGTAAAATTGGAGAAAAAGCAATATATCAACTAATTTTCTTTTGTACTGCATTTTGTATAAGCTACATTTTTTGGCATTTGCAATGTGTCCATTTCCAACGTTGGTATTTCTTAATTAAAAAAAGCAACAAATATTCCAACATATCTGGAAGTATCATTCATATACATTCCAAATAACTCTTACACGCTTCTTTAATCTAAACCATCAAAAATCTAAAAAAATCTAAAAAATCAACAATCCAGTGTCTTCTTTCCAAAAAATAAAACTACCCCAGACTCACTCTACCGAGGAATTCCTAAAATCGATAACGACTCCGTTAACCATCTTTCTCGCCAAGAACAAAATATCACTATCACGCACGAGCAAAACTGCACGTCGCACAAATTGGAACGCGTAACGAGGCGAAAAAACTCGAAAAATATGTCATTAATACCTCATACGGTGTAACACGACCGTTACTTTCGGTAAAAAACGTATACTCGTGTAATCCAAGCCGTCGCTAACATTATGAACAGAAGCACTCAACGAACAACCCTGTACGGGCTGTCGTTAATCCAGACGGCCGACGAGGTGTTAACATTACGGCGAAATTTTTACCGACGCGCCAAATGCGACTCCGCTGTGTAAATACCCCCGTGTCACCGAATGTCAGCCGAAAAACAGCGTAATCCTCGAACACGTAGGAAACGTTCCCTAGGTCCCTTAGACCCTCTTCTGCTGCCCATGAAAGCAGTCGTACAACACGGGAAGCTCGCATTTACAAGCTCGTCATCCTTCCCGCGGACACGAGGGTTGAAAAAGGTGCGATTGTTACACTTATTTGCATGACAGAGGGGTAAACAGTGGTAACGAGATTTGCGGGTTGCAATCTTGACACACGACAACTTTGGTTGTTCGGGTTACCGGGGTGCTGGCCAAACATCGTGCACTAATGCAAACCTGTATACACAGAGGTAGCGAAGGAAGCTGCGGTTGGGAACAGGGGATACCGGTTTCCTTTTAAAGCGAAACGAGTGGAAGAAAAATTCACGACTGGGTCGTTGACAGCCTCGCTGTGTGCACGATTCTTCGTTTTTGTTTCTGTGTCGGTAAGTGTCTATGAGGTTTGGAATTGTTTGGATGTGTTGGGGGTAAGCAAGCGTGGAGATATGCTGTGAGAAGCTTGTTCTCAGTGTTTGCAATTAATAAATGGTAACGGTGGAAAAAAGATGACTAAAATAAGTTTGAAACACCACGTTGTGTTTTGCGATCGTGATTATGGTTTGGGTTTTATAGGAATCTGCCGAGAGTTATTTGCTAGACTTTTGCCGGTATTTGGTACTTTTCAGTTTTCTGGGTTATTTGTAAAAATTTTGGTAAATTAGGTGCGGGATGATAAAATGGAAGGTTGGAATGTTTCATTCCAGTTGAAGACCGGTGATTTGTTTGAATAACTACTTTTTTTATATATTAAATGCGTTTAGCATTAACACTGCTGCTCTGCTCAGTTACGCTACAGATCCGTGACCCTTTAAATTCTTTTTCTAATTTTTAAATATTTTAGACTTGCAAAGTACGTAATAGTAAAGAAGAGAAACGATAAAGGAGTATTTAAAAATATTTATACAAAAGTGTACTGCGGAGGACAGCAGTTTTAGAAGGAAAAAGATTTTTCTCTGAATAAAGGGGTAGAAAAATCGCCGGAAGAAACGACCACAAAATTAACCACACCTGTTCGGATCAATAAGAAAGATAAAAACCTGAAAATGTATCTTTATATATCAAATCTTCGCGTTCCCCAACCGGTCATCAAGAACCTTTCCATAATACAATTATTAAAAACTTTTTAAACTTTATCTGCGATTCCAAGTACCTTTAACACTAAAACTACCATGACGTTCAAAATAACTGATTTGCAATTTCCCATGAAAATTCTTTAAATCTACAAGAATAAACTTTCAACGATTTTCTACATTTTTACAATTCTTTGTAAAAAAAATTCAGATAAATATTTGTCTCCCTCGAAATATATATTTTTTCAGACATCTATAATTTTCATTTCTTTGGTGTAAATAGGCATACTTTAACCGTCGATAGTTCCAATGTTAATAACTTAAATATCAATGCGATTTTTAATAATTATCATTAATTAGTTCTTCGCTCCGATTAATCCCAGAATATATTCCTCTTGCACTCGCATCCTGTTCATAGGATGACCGCACAAAAGAACTAGCTTAAACCGAGAAATCAGTGGAAAAGAAGGAAGTTAGACGCAGAGCAAACACAGAGGTGGAAAAAGGGAATGGAAGATAAAGAGGTAGCAGAAGGGAGGAGGCGTTTACCAGGGATTAAATTTGATCCCCGCATACTTACCGCAAGCCTTTGTGCACGCGCTCGTGTGCACATGCAACGCGCGTATGCGGTGGACCGCGATGAAGAATCTAAACATTGCGTGCACATCCGGTTGGGGCTGCGGTTTTTCGGAGGGTGACGACGCGTTCCCTCTCGTTGCCACAGCACGAGTTTCAAAAGGGGACTATAGTGTTTCTTTTTTTTTCATACCGACCGTCCCATCCTTTTTTTCCTTTCTTTTTTTTTTTAACAATAGGTACGGATTTCATATCATTTGCATCGCCGATGGGAAGATCGTCGAGATTAATCCCGACCAACAATGGAAACATCGACGCTCGTGTTTCTGGGTTGAGAGCTAATGGAACAGCAAAGGTACTAGCACGCGCTGGAACTGGTTCAAGTGGACGACCAAAGTAAATTAGGAAGTACATGGATCTTGAAAGGAAGTTACATGCATTTCCTTCGAAGGATGCGATAGCCTGCTATCTGCGCTTGGATTGAGTTAGTTGATGCAACGATTATTCGTCGTGTTGAACATGAACTTAGAGATCGATGGGAATAAAAGATTGCGACGGAACGATTAGTCGATTGCACGGTGTGATAACTCGACTGGGAATTTTTATGTAAATTTGTAGTTTCGTGGACGTAATTAAGAAAATGTAAGTTGGGTATATTTTGGGTTTATTTATATATTTTTGCTTATTATGTGTATCTTTGTATCTTCGAATTTTTCACAATTGCACAAAAATTCGGAGTCTACTGGGTATATTGATCTGAAGTAAATTTGAATTTGTACCGATCTTGCTTAGACAAAATAATAGGACAATAATAAAAATATTTTATGAAATATTATATTAGTATTTAGCAAGACTTTTCTCTGCGAAATATCTAAACAAACCTTCGCTAGGAAGCTGTGACCTATCGGTTTAAAAATAAAATAAGAGCAAATATCTTTAAAAAAATGTGGAGTGTGCAGTATACACAAATACGCAATATATGTAAATGTAATGTATGAAAACTCAATGTATATAAATTCCACGTAATATAAACATACCACAAAACAATCTCAATTAAGATTAAAAATACCTAACCAAAAAACAAAAAAAAGAAACAAAATATCAATACCAAGATTTCTATCATAATATCACAATACCATTCACACCACTTCCCTACGGACTCGTAACACTAAAACACCTGGAAGTATCCCTCCTATTAGTCAAACTGGTGTCGATAAATTTCAGATTTTAGGCCTTCAAGATCTCCGAACGGAGGAAAAGAAGTGGAAGCAGAAAAATAAGAGTGAAACAAAACTCCCATGCCTCACCGGCTAGACTTCTTTCCTCGAGGCCTTGGTCGTAGTCTCTCAATAATTTCCGCGCAAAAAACGGAAGCGACTGTTCCATTCCGGATGGAAGGTCCCCGGTCCCAATGGTGGCTGGGCATTGTTCAGAACGAGGAAAAGAATCGCGGCGCCGCGACTTCCTTCCAATGTTTTATTTGCCGAGCAGTCGATTACAGTTGTTCTTGCGGCGAGGAAAAGAGCGTGGAGGAGATCTGGTGTTCCCTCGTATCCGGTCTCAGAGGCGGAACGAAGTTTCTCGAGGCGGCCGAACCACCGTGAAAAGTTCTTGCGAGTTGGTTCACTGGGTTACGACTTCGACGTTTTCCAATCGGTACAAAACAGTCGACGTCGTTAAGCCTCGATTGTTGTCCTGTCGTCCAAATAATAAACCAGATGGATGTAAATACGTAGCTGTGAGGTTGGATCGATTAAGGCGGTGGACGAGCGGAACGGAACGTGACGAGGATTTCTTATCGATTTCTTTTACGACCAGCTCTTCTCTGTATTAGTTTTACCGTATTGCTGGGAATGTTAATTTATTCAGGGCCAGCAATGCCTTTGGGGCGTCAGACGTTGGTTCTAATTCGATAACCGACGATGCACCCCTGTGGTGTCGAATGTTAGGGCGTAGAATCGTGCAATTGTCTTTGATCGCTCGAGGGATGGATCAGTCGTGATGGATAAGAGTATGTTGCTTGAAAACGTAGGGTTGGTTTTTAATTTTAATTAAAATTTGTTGCTCGGTTCAGTCTTCCTTTACATCGTGGTAATTGGATTTTGTAGCAGAGATTGGTAGTTTTTAAGCAAAATTGGGTATTTATTTTAATATGGATCGCTTGTTGGTGTCTTTTGTGATTTAGGATATTTTTGGTGTTGTTCTCTTGTTAGTATCACTCTGATTGGTATTTTTAAAATAATTTAAAATATTTTTTATGTGCCATTTTTGTTGGTATCTTGTAAGTAATTCAGAATATTCCTTTTATATGATCTTCTTGTTGGTATTTTTCTGATTTGTCTCTTAAATAATTTGGAATAGTTCTTTATACGATCCTCTTGTTAGTATCACTCTGATTGGTATTTTTAAAATAATTTAAAGTATTTTTTATATGTTATTCTTGTTGGTATCTTTTAACTAATTCAGAGTATTTCTTTTTATATGATTTTCTTATTGGTATTTTTCTAATTTATCTCTTAAATAATTTAGAATAAATAATCTTGTAATCTCTCTGATTTGTATTTTCTAACTAATTGAAGGTATTTTTTTACAGTCTTGTTAGAATATTTTTTAGATGGTCCTCTGACGTTATGTTTCCCCTTTAAACTTCAAATCTTTCTACACTCGTACAATAGATAATTGATCAATACTTAATAATTTCGGAGACTACAACAAAAACGGTTTCATATTCTCTGTTAGATGTTCATGAGTCACTCAAAAGTAGCCATTTTTCAAATCCACTCATAATCGCCTCTCCTTTCTCACTCCAGTTCTACTCTGATATTTAATTTATCAATTAATAATAATCTCGTGCCACGATCACCATCGTAAAATAAAAAAAAAAAGTTCCAAATTTATAAACCGAATTTGTGAAAGAAACGTAAACGGAAATATCATTTTATCTTGAGGGTATCGCAATGAAAGTTCAAGACACTTTCGGTCCAAGGCTTTTGGATAAAGAACTGCCTTCAAAAACGAAGTAATTTCAAAGAAACATTGAAAAAGCAATTTATCGAACGAAAAAAAAAAAAAAAAAGAAAAAAAAAGGCTAATCGTTTAGAACGATGCAGCTACCTCTGGCCCAGCCGATATCACTTTCTTCCATGCCCATATACTGTTACCGTTATTGTCAGCGGTTGCCATACGACACAATGTTTTAAACGTCCATTTACGGTAACGAAAAAGCGACGAAATGGAACTTCATTCCCCAAGTTGGGCCGTTACTTTCTCGAACGGAACGTTCTCCACCAGTTATGAAAATGTAATAAGCCCCGCAACGTCTTGGGGAAAAACTTTTGCAGCCTGTGCGCCTGTAGCGACGTCCCCATACTTGGCCACTCTCGTGGAACGTCAATAAGGAAGTCACAGGGGAACGGTGCTGCCTTTGGTTCTCCAAGGAGATGCCTGTTATATACTGTGTACTGTACTATCTGCTCTTATATACATAAATAAATATATATATGTATATGTATACATATTTCAGCAGGAAACACACTTGAACAGTAGATTCGAAATCCAATTTCGGATGGTGAATACTGTATTAATAATTTCCGGTGCTTGAATTATGTACGCTGTGAAAGTTCCGTGGTAAAGAAAGTTGTATGGTAACTGGATTTTAATTCTGGAATAATTTTGATACTTGATGTATGTATATTAGTTGAATTATCCAAGTTCTTGCAGTTTTTTTTTTTTCTATTTTTAAGGTATATTTGTCAGGGTGGGAGAATTGATACAGTTAATTTTATTCAAAACAGTTTCCTTCGAAGTTTTTTTTTTTTTAGGCAAAGAGTTAACAGCTCGACGAAGAAATGCTTCGTCTTTTGAAACAGTCGTCTACCATTTTTTTTAACTCTCCGTAGTTCTTGATCGTTGAATTAAGATCGCTCACAATTTCCAACATGTTTCGTGTTTTTAGCGAAGTTGAAAGGCACCAAGAAAATTTAATTACAAATTTTATTGACCATTAAAATTAGTTGGTAAAATTTGTAATTAAGTTTCCTTCAGGATTTTCAATTTTGTTAAAAGCACGAAAGATGAAAATTGTGAACGGTTCTAGTTCAATTGCCAGGGGTTGTACTGGATTGAGAGAATTTATTTACGCATCTAATAGTATGTATTAACAGTAGAATTGCAAAGAATACAAAATAATAGATATTTAAAGAAAAAAGAAAAAGTAAAATACAAGGGAAATAAATCTGTATCAACATTAGTTACAGAAAAACAGAAAAAATTCCTAAAACTGTACCACAGTATTTATAGAATTTAATATCAGAAATTATATTAACAGAATTTATATCAGAAATCGCGAACCAGTCATTTTTACCACTTCGGTAATTCTAGTATTAAATATTGCTACTTCTCATTTTTATTTATTTATATGGCGATATAGCGCTACCGCTTAAAAGTTATCCAGACACTTGCTTATTTACGACAGAATATAATTCAGGATTCTGTTATTTAATCGTCATTGTTGCTATATGCAGCAGAATATTATGATAAAATCAAATTTAATATTGTGAATAAATCACTCAGCTAATATGCAATAAAAATGACATTAAAAGTCTATAAAGTTTTTTGTTAAGCTATGGATTAAATAATGACGTTCTACCATGGTTAATTCAGGCAGTGTCTTTTTTACGAATCCGTGCATTTAATTTCAATACACCATTGGCAAATTTTTGTCAACAGATAAATAAATGAATGAATGAATAAAATTTTTAATTTCAATGTACAACGTGTCGATTCCTTAAAAAAGTATTAAATATTACCTCCAGTAATTAAATTATCATTAATTTATACGTTTCAGCAAGAAATTAATAGAAATTAGTAAAAAAAATGAGTAAAAATTAGTAAAAATAGAAATTAATAGAAATTAGTAAAAAAATTAGTAAAAATTAGTAAAAATAGAAATTAATAGAAATTAGTAAAAAAATTAGTAAAAAAATTAGTAAAAATTAGTAAAAATAGAAATTAATAGAAATTAGTGAAAAAATTAGTAAAAATAGAAATTAATAGAAATTAGTAAAAAAATTAGTAAAAATTAGTAAAAATAGAAATTAATAGAAATTAATCAAGTTGACAAATTTATCAGTGTCCTGTAATATATGTATCTTTCGATTTTAATAAGTAACTCGAGATTTGATCTTAGCTGACGATAGAAAGAAAGAAAAAAGAAAAAAAAGATTATGTTTCTAGAGTGCAGTTGGACGAAGTGGCTCGATAGTCCCAGGACGTCGTTCTGCTGGCGTCGTAATGATAACGACGCCCACCACTGATGTCGTTTTCTCTTAATTCTGCTCGTTCGTCCAGGAACGTCCTCGTTTCCACGGTGTACACCCGCATTACTTATCATTAACTAAAGCTGTGCGTATAATTTCGTTATTATCTTTCTTGAAATATACAGTCAAAATTCTGTGTTTCTAAAGTTTCTTAATTCCCTATTAAATTCATAAATATTTAAACTTCTTTTCGTTTCATCAAGTGGATATAACAGAAAAATCCTTGGATCTTTTTCGATGCAATTATATCTCCAACTTTTTTAAATCTTTCTTTTTTTAATACACATAAGAAGATTATTTATTAAGTGATAATACTTCACTTTTGTATTTTATCCTGTGAAATTTTATTTTACAATATTTTTAAAGAGAAACGATAAGCTTTTTATTAACCGTTCTCGTATCGTAGGATTTCTCTTGATTTCTCTTATCGCTTTCACGCTAAAACTACAAAAGCGCGGTTAAAATGATCGGTTCGTAATTTTTAACACTAAACCTACGATTAAACTATACCTGCTTGTATCGAAGAAATTACAATAATAGATACATTGAAAAATACATAATGCTAGAGAAACAAATCTTTAACCATATACTTTACAGAAAATCGCAAAAAAATATTCAAAAGTGCACCGTTAATAATTTATAAAATTTGTTAGTGTTAATAAAAATTTTATCAATTTTTAACCGTGCATTTCCGAGTATTTCCCGCGATTTTTTTTTTTTTGTAAAATATATGATGAAGGACTCGTTTTTCTCTTTATTTATTTTCGCATTATTTATCTTTTCAAATATCCATTATTGCAATTTCTTTAGTACAAATATGCAATGTTAACTGTATGCGACGCTAATAATATTACGTTATCGTTACATGCAGGTGCTTTCGAATGCACGAAATTATTCATACAATGTGTATTACGTTCCTTGGGATACAAAATTGTTTACGTCATTTGTCTGGACTCGTACGAGAACATAATTTAGGCACGAGTAAAATTTATTAGCTATTACGGTAAGGTTTGAGGGGATGTGATCGATAACCATGAATGGCTGACGATCTTGGAGATCCGACACGATAGATTGATGGATGAACCGGCGGAACCGGTACCGTACACTCTACACCAACGCCAATCTCTCTTGTATGCAGGAAGATACCTGGCAATTCACCGGAAATTTCCCGGAACGGGGTGTTAACGTTTACATGATCAGGAAAAACAAGTCAAAAATGGACGAGATTAAATGGTATATCGAAACCGGTAATATATTTTTCTTTTCTGTTCCTTTCTACTGCGTTCGCTTCGTTTGCATCTCAATCTTGACTAAAATAGAGCTATCATAGGTTTAACCCTTTGCACTCCGTACGATTCTTTATCAATGAAGAAAAGAAGTTTTATTTTGAACGGAAAAAATTACTATTACTTGTGAAAGTACTTGTTTTTATTCATTTTACATATATCCTTTTTCCTCTCGTTAACGAAACATAAATTTTTTATTTTGTAAATCATCATGGTGCGATATCTTTGGAAATTGAACGCAATCATGCTGAAAACAGAATGTCTCCGTAGCGGAGCAAAAGGAGCGCTAAGGGTTAAAAGATCGTGATCTGTTTAATATTCAATTTATTTTTTTGAACTGTAATTATTTTTAATCGGTATCTGTTTACTCGATTCGTTTCATTCAAATAATCCGACTAATTCAGTTTATTTACTTAATTTATGTTTGACTCGTGAAATAATTTTCTACGAAGTTCTATTTTTCTTCTTTCTTCTTTCTGCGTGAAAATGTAATTATACCTGAATTTTTATTCGTTAAGAAGCATCGTTTAATTTTAATTTCTTTTCCAACGTTTCTCTTAGAGTGTCTTCTTTAAAATGTATTTCATAATTTTTTACGAGAAAGGTAGATTTTTGTATTAAATCGAAGCTCTGGAATTTGTACTTTATAGTTCAGTGCTATTAGCATAATAATTAATAGGAATTCAGAAATAACAGTTCCCCAACTTCCATAATTCCTGAAAATTGTTTTCGTACGAATCTCGTTTCAATAATTATAATTTTTCGTAACGCGCAAAAGTCAAACAGATTATCTAACTCTCGTTCCGTGCGGAATTAATATTTAACGAGTTCCAGCGCCGCAAATTCCGCTCTGTTTATTATACTTTCCACGGTGCTTCATTTGTCGAAATATTTTTGTTAGTAAGTTCACCTTTTTCCCTCTGTTCGTATATTCTTACGACTGCAGTTTTTCTCGTTATTATTATTTTCTATTCGCAATTCCAGTATTTTTATTCCCACCACCTTTGTTTTTGCCGCTCCAAATTGTACAGGGTGTCGCGAGTGTTGGAACTCGATTTATTTTACACGAATAAAATTTTCATTCGACATAACTTCTGTTCAACGCTCGCCAATAGCTGTCTCAATACATTCTGAGTTGCTCGTTAAGACACTAGCGCAGCACAGAGTCAACGCTACCGCTGGCGGCCTTACTTGCTCTACGATTAGTGTCTTTCGTTGATAACTCGGTAACAAAGTCAAATCTGACATTTCCGCAAAGGAAAAAGTTGTTCGAAATCATCTTAAGAATCATTCCTTAACTTTTTGCGGTCTTATGTCAAACCAGACTCGATACTTTATTTTGTTCTATTATTTTCATTTTTAAGATACAACTGAAAATATTCAACGAAAAATTTTCTATCCACATTTTACTAATTAATCGATAACATCTTATTCATCACAAAAATATGGAAAATAACCCAAATTATCGACAGTGTTTAGAAATAGATTATTAAATATGAACCAGTCGGACGTTTCTCGGACCACAAACGGTTAAAGAGACTTACAGATCTTTTTGAACACTCTGAATATATAAATGAACTATTATATAGTTACAATATGTCGTGCATTGTTCCATACTAAACCCATATACGTTGGAAACTTCGATAAACCGTATTCTGCATAAATATCCTCTGTCTGGTAATTAAAATCTAGTACATTCCAAGGAATATTAATTCGATTTCTCTGTGGAAGACGGTCTCAAAAGCGGGCGCACGATAATGGAAGGTGTTGATATGCCAATCAGAGCACAGGCCATCCTTCAGGCTTTGAACGAGTCAATAACGGGCGGGGTGCCTCTGCACCAGACCCGATACACCGGTGCTTCTACCTACTTTACTCGATCTCCGTGTAATTAATGTCGTCGCTTGTCGAGGCTAATGATGTTGAACACGTGTCTGACGAGAGTGAATGTCGATCGATTCGCTACGCGTCTCCGGTAATAAGCACGCCGGGCCGAGGGATCGCTGTGTTGCGTTCGTTTAGACTGCAATTATAAGCTGCGATCGTGCCTGGTTAATTTTATTCTCGTTACATTCAGCTCGACCATCCAGCGATTGGTTATCGAAACGTTTGAAAATTTTCACGCCAATGATGTTTAATTTACCCTCTGACGATATGCGGAACGAGGTGTCGCTGGTTTTCTCATTGTGGAACGCGTGAAGAGGTGTGTTTAATAGACGGTGGAACTATTTTCAATCTAAGTATTCGCGTTCGTCTCTGTAAATGATTTTTCAGTAATTGTGCTCGAAGCATGAAAGGACAGAGTGTGTGTTGTCGAGGGTGTTGTGGATAGACACTGCGAAGACGGAAACGTGGTGTCAGGGAAGTCGAGCGGTCACGACCATTCTTAATTCCTATACTTCTGTTTATTTTATTTTTGTATTTTATTATTTTTTTTTTAATAAAGTCAATGAAAATGCGGGTTTCTGAGTCTGTCACTTGAGCACCGGCCCCGCGAAAACGCTAATTTCTGAAATCCACCATGAAATGAGAAACTGTATTTTTTTCTATAATTATAAATTAAAATTTTGTTTCTATTTTTAACACGTTGACTGCCGTGGGGGTCACCGGTGGCCGACACTCGACTTGGCTACAGCGCCATGGGGGCCACCGGTGACCGACGACGCGGCCAATAGTAAAAGACATAATTAGAGTAAATATCGATATCGATAAATTTTCAAATAACACCACTGTTACTATAATAGTTTGAAGAAATTAATGCCATACAGAACAGGCAAAAATAATTTTATCAATACATATAGATATTATTTTGTTCAACATAATATACATTGCATAATAAGAAATTCATGTTGGCGCCATGGGCAAACCACGTAAAATGCACGTGGCAGTCAACGTGTTAGTTACCGTTAAATTATATATGACGAATATGCAAATAACATCTATTTTACGAAAATATATAATGTTTGAAATATTTTGTTTTTTGGCTATTCAGTGATCAGAAACAAGCGAATATTGCCGGCGTTTGGGATTTAAGTGGCCGATACGTTGTCGGCGCTCTAGCTTTAAATGTCTCTTAAGTCGCCGGCTGTCAATGTGTTAAAAAGCCTTTGCTATCTTCAACTATATAAATCTTGAAAATTATACGCGATCTTCAGCTAATAATAAGCGTCCCGCCGAAAATTATCCGTCGCGAATATGTTCGTAAGAACGAAACAGAGCAACGTAAACAATAAAGCTACTCGTCTAAAACGCGTACGCGTACGCAATGTATTCTACATCTGTGCGAACGCACACGTATTCTCTGATACATCCACCGGTAGTCCATCTCATCACGATCTCATCACTAATGCCTTTTGGCGTGGCCCAGAGTTACGCACGTCGAAGCTAATGAAGGCACGTTCAGGCGTTTGTGCATCGGCGACCTTATATGCTGCAGAGCTCGTCGTGGCCACGCTTAATTCGTCCAATCACGTTAGCAACACGATAAGCGACTAAATTGTCGTACAGGTTGAATCATCGTTCGGCCTGGAGTTGCCCTCCATCATCAATCGTGAATGTGTCATTTAGCATGTCGAACCCGCTGCGACGGACCTCTATTACAATTAATCTCTTTAATTTCTTTGGAGACCGGCCGCTCATTAACTTCGAATTCGTTGCACTTATTGCTCGAGACGGTTGCCACAACTATTTCGGAACAATTATTCTCCCGTAAGATTTTCTCCGCCGGTTGGCTTTTCGGGATACCGCCAGACGTGTTCCGAGGTTCTTTGGAGTGTTTAAAATGGTAATTTGTTACAGTAATTACTGCAGAGTTCTTCGCTGAATTTATGTCCACGTGTTGTTGCAACCATGTGTTATCGCACGCTTAAATATTATTTATGCGGGTACTAAAAGGTGTAGCGAGATCAGATAGGGATATTGGAGCTGACGTTTGCGATGAGAATTTAGGTGGTGACATTTTTTAGCCATCGGTGTATCGGAGTTTGAATAAAAGTGGTCGCAAGAATTTTTTAGTCGATGTAGGCGCAGCGAAGGTGGTGGATGTAATTTTTATCAAAGGTTATGATTTGAGTTATATTTATTTCGGAATAAAGTAAAGTAACGAAATAAATAGAAAATCGTAAATATTTATCATCTTTGTTTCCGTTTCTTTCTAAAATAATACATTTATTGTTCAGAATAGTCGTGTAAAACTTAGAAAAAAAATTAGAGTTAGAAAGGGTTTAATATGAAACAGTTGTATAATTATTATTTGCATATGATTTTTATATTTAACTCTCGTGCACCGTTTCGGGTCAATGGCATTTAATAACTTCTAATTAATGTATTCCATGCACGTGAACGTTACTGACCTTTATTACTGTTACGTAAATAATGTACCTCGTATGTAAAAATATATATCGCGCTGTTTAAGCCGTGACAAAATATAATAACTCTTTGCTAACTCCTAAACTTTTTCAAGTTTCGTAGGATTATTACGAAAACTGGATGTGTTATCTCCAAAAAAAAAGAAATAAATTAGAAATAAAAGAAAGGTAAAAGAAAAGAATACAATATTTAACTCTTTAACGTGGGGCCATTCAATCGCAAAGAATTAATAATTTTGGTACCGCTTGAAACAATCTCAATCTAACAATATTTAAATGCAGAAAATATGATCAACTACGCATAAAAATCCACAAGAACCTTAACACTATAACTACCAATCATTAAAGTATAGCTGTTCCTATTAAAAAATTCAGAACAATAGATTTTTAAAAAAAGAATATAAGATGCAAAGAAAATAGATCTTTATGTATACTCGTTGCAGAAAATCAGACAAAATTCCTAAAAATCTACCATTATGAGTTTCTACAATTTATATAAAAAAAAAAAAAATACACGCCAGTCACTTTGATCACTTGGGTAGCTTTAATGTTAAGGAAGTATTAATTAGCAATAGCAGTTGCTATCATCAACCGTTACATTAAATTAACCATAATACTATTAATAATTCTCTTGCCGTGCTTCGAAATCCGACAGAATTCACTTCAAAATCTTAAAAACGAAAGACGGCTTATTGTTAACCAGAACAAAGCAGAGACAGCCAACTAAAATTCATCAAATTTATAAAAATGACACCACGAGATCCAAAGATACACACAATCGCCGCCACTGACACAGCAATCGATGCGACGTTAAAAAAAAAATAACAAGAAGAAACAACAAAATTCTCTGATACAAGATTCGAAACATGCTTCCGCGCTAAAATTCACTCCCACAGATATCAACCGTGGAACCCTATCGAATCACAGGCAATAAAATCGGCGCGTACGGTTCTTCAGCTTCGTCAGAGGGATCAACCATCCGCTTAATGCTCGTCTATCGTCTACAATCGAGTTTTTTTTTTTTTTTTCCTACCCCACCGTTCGATACACGCGCAAATAGCGATATGTATGCAGCCGCGTGCAAGTGCGGTCATAAATTTCGTGATTCTTTCATGGCCAGGCGATATCGGCTTTCCGCGCGGAAAGGCTGCGCGTATGTGAGCATTAAACGAAATTGCTACACGCGGCTGAAGGGGATAGGCGCCCTAAGCGCGATAGAGACACGGGGCCGTGTGTCGTTGAGACCACGAACTTCCAATTACATTACGGGTTGCCCACATGCAAGCCTGACGTACACGCTTAAAAGCGGAATTCATAGCCTCGACATCGGCCCAGGAGCGGAACGTAAATCCGAAAGGCACAGTTATACGTCGGTAGAAAACGTTTTGCATAATTTGCTCGGTGACGAAGGCTGCGAGACGATTCGAGTACGGCGAACAGGTATTAATACGTCGACGATGGAACACGATTTTTGTAAATCTTATAGAGCTACTCAGAGTATCGAGTGAGCTCGAAAGCTACGGAATAGAATTGTTAGGTCGGTGCATATGAAATGTCGGATTTTCTTACTAAATAACAGTAACGTGTCATTTTTTGACCTTACCAATTTACAAGATGTGATGTAATATCATGGAAGGATTAATATTCATTCTTAGAACAAATTCTTTTGAGGTTTGACGCGAATTATTTTCCATCGGTGCTTTCAATACGTCGCTATCCAGTGACGCTTCGGGTCTACCGCGTAACTGTGTAAAGAAATTTCTAGAACGGAATTTTGCGACCTAACGCTGAACTTTTCTCTTGTTCACAATATTCTGTAAAACGCTCCGTTTATGTTCCGATTTTTGTAGCGTTATTGTCAAGTTTGTGTTCATATAAGAAAATTATACGAATATCAACAAAATTTATACCCTATTTCCCTAATTTTAAAGAAATTTCGATATCTTTTCATATCCTTTAAATTTAAATCCATAAAAATCCGTAGTCTACTTATGAAATAAACTAATATTCTGTAAAGTCGACACTAAATTTACCAAAACACATTTACAAGTATTTTTCATCATTATTCTATAAAATAAGTTTGCTCTAATTAAATATTTGTTTCTCTCGCATCATTATTTCTATAAATACGCATCACCATGATTTCTTCGGTACAAATAGCTATATTTTAATCATTAATAATTTTCCTCCAAAAATTACAAAATCGTCCAAATTCTCCTCTTAGATTTCAATAACTTCCTAAGAAACACACAAACTAGTAGCAATAAAGTTTGTTCTAATTAAATCTTTGTTTCTCCCGCATTATTATTTCTATAAATACGTATCACCATGATTTCTCCGATACAAATAGCTATATTTTAATCATTAATAATTTTCCCCAAAAAATTACAAAATCGTCCAAATTCTCCTCTTAGATTTCAATAACTTGCCAAGAGATACACAACCATTGTAGCAACGTAATCGGATTACAAATGGAACCGAGATAAAAATCACATATTCCAGGCAAGTAGCATGTCTTTTCAATCTCATTCCGCCTACAAACGCGTGGCAATATTTAAGCAAGATTATCAGTCGCCGCGGACAGAGCCGTTATTCGGTATTCATGTTAACTAGGGACGGAAATGCCCAGCCGTAAGGTCGATTACACTCGACCCTGCGCTTCGAAAGGAGAAGACAACGTTGATGCGGCAACGATAGCAATGTGGAAACCTAATTGAAGTGGGCGTAGACGGTAATAGCTCGGCTATACGAGGGACAACCACGCGAGCTCCTCGTTCAAGACGCATCGTCTGACTGCTAACATTCCTAAGAAGATTCAAATCGTGAGCAATTTCGAGACAATGTACCTTTCCGTTCGCCAGACGCGTTTCGCTATTCTTCCCGTGGGAATATACGATCGCGATAACGTGGACTCTCTGATCGAACTCTGACGAGACTGTTCTCTCGAGATCGACGAATTGGAATTTATGAGACGAATCGTTGCAGGTTTATTGATAACAATGGCAATGGTACTTGATACGATGAAGATGGGATAGTATTTTCGTAGGTTTTTGATATGGGGTGACATTATGATGGAACAAATTTTTATCTCAATTTTTTTTTGGGAAGAATTTGTGGATCGAAGGTGGATTTTTTTTTTTTTTTGCTTTAAGTTTGTGAGATGAATTGTTACAGATTTATTGATAACAGTGAGAATAATGTTTGGTATATTGAAAATGGGGTAATTTTTATATTGAGTGAAATTGTGGCAAAATAAATTTTAATTTCTATATTTTTTGGAAAGAATTTGTAGTTTGAAGATGGACTTTTTTTTATTTTAAATTTGTGAGATGAATTGTTATAGATTTATTGATAATAGTGAGAATAATATCTGATGTATTGAAGATGGGGTAGTTTTTATATGGAGTGAAATTATAATATGATAGAGTAAATTTTTATTTGAATATTTTTGAAAAGAATCTATAGTTTGAAGACAAATATTAATTTCTATTAAATTCTGAGCTAAGGTAATTTTTTTTAACTACTTTATATTAGTATGTTATTTTTACGTTTCTAAGATGTCGGATATAGAACGGGAGATATTTCATCAATCTTAAAACAAGAAATCTATATCTATTTGCAACGAATGAATTACTTTCAATCATAATTAAAAATTATTCTTTTCTAGAGTAAAATTATTTTTAAATGTAATCTAAAATTCTAACGCTTTTTAATTCCACATAAACAGATAAAATTTGTCCAAACAAAAATACATATGTTTTCAGAACAAAAATACTGTTATCAGTTAATCCTTCATTCTAATTACCATGAAGTACACATTCTTTTGCATGAATTATCACGTGCAAAGATCAAGTTACGTAAGCAAAATTCACTGCACCACCGAGGAACGCTAGCAGAGATAGCCCACGTTACTACCAGTTTAATCCATCGTGATACGAAATTTATACCGTAACCAAAAATGAAATACCGGCTTGTCGACGAATTAAAAAAAATATCTCTAAAATGATTAATTAAAAAAATCTAGAACCTATACAATAGAGTCATATCGCAACCCTTTCAGTACTAACTTATTCAAAGAGATCTGAAAACCTCTGAATTCATTTTACACATTATATTCACCTACTTCCTCCGTTTAAAGCTTTCAATTATTATTTCGAAAAATCTAAATCTGAAAACTCTGAGAGGACCGTAATAAAATACTACCCTAAACATCCCATATCACAAATCCTCCACTATTTCTCTAAATTACACACAAATATATATTAAAAAAGGAAACATTTCGAACTTCTTCGTTAACACATTGACCTTACTCTCTAAATTACACACAAATATATCTTAAAAAAGGAAACTTCTTGAACTTCTTCGTTAACACATTGACCTTACTCTCTAAATTACACACAAATATATCTTAAAAAAGAAAACATCTTGAACTTCTTCGTTAGCACATTGACCTTACCGATAAATCCAAGAAAAAAAAAAACAAAAAAAAGTATGAACAAGCCCCAGATGAAACATTCTTCCTTATCCTTTCATGTCCTCTCCCTTTCTTCAGCCACTACACGACCTACTGTGCATCGCTAGAAAAATAACAAACCAGACGACACAGAGACGAGAGAGATACTCCCCGCTCTTGCTCCACCTCTGTTCAGTTTATTTTTCATCTATAAATCGTAGATATGAACAAAAGTGTACCCTGTCCTTATAATTGCGTTCAAAGAAAATCTATTACATTCTAACCAATCAAACCCGCACTCCATCCACTCGTCATTTTTCCAACAACGCACAGTACTGTAAGAAGATGAGAAATTGTCCATATAATCTGTCCATATAATTTTCTCCTCTTAACAATAAATAACTGTAAAAGTAAAATACAGTTAGACAATAAAACTCTGCATCGGAAAATGTTTTGGGTGCCGCTTTCACCCTCGCGGTAAAACATTTCCAAAATAAACCCAAAGGACACTAACCGTCGTACCTGACAAGGTAAACGGTAATAAGACTTTTAGACTATAAGAAAGGACGTGGATTTTAGCCAGTACGAAGTGAAATTCGGTATAGGAAGGACATAGTTACTGGTTGTATCATTTAATCATCAAATATATATTTTTAACATTCTTTTTCAATATTAGACTACCTTTTCTACATATCCCTCAATAATAACAATAAAAAGGTGCAGATAAAACAAATGACACCACTGGCGCCCAAATTCATAAACATCGTCATTACCGGTTCAGTATCCATTCAGTACCATTCAGTATCACCGCCGCGAGTGAACGATACCCCTTACCCCTGCGACTTTTCAGCTTGTGAATAATCGGCCAACTTCTTACATCCCTATACTGCCTCCACAAATCTATTCCCTCGTCTCTGTTTTGCAATACAAAAATGGCTTCCTGCGAAAAGCGCGGGAAAAAAAGGCCATCAAGCGTAACTAGCCAACACGCGAGAACCCGTACACAGCGACAAGCCTCTGTTCTCTCGCGTAGGTTTGAGCAAAAATGTAATCGGTGCGAGGAAGACGGCCGGTGTGCGGATTTAATAAAGGAGACATGGCTGCAGACGAAATCGGCACGAACGACGGATAGCGGCGGAAAAAGCGGAAGTCGTAAATTGTCCCGGAAAAGGATCGTGCCGTAAAACTCGACGGAGGAGGATTTTATCGATTCAATATCTCTCTTTCCTACGATTGGTCTGGCAAGCCAGCACGCTGGAAACGCCGTTACAAAGGCAGACACGATTCCGCAAAGGATATTCGGTATGTGCTGCCTATGCCTTTACACGGTAGCTAGCTACCAGCCAGCTAGATACCCACCTTCTTTGTCGCGTGGTATTTCCTCTCCCGCCCGATGGGGTACAAAAGTTCCTCTCCGACGCGTCTTCGGGATCGAATAATATACGCGCGTCGCGTTAAGGAAATTTAGGAGTCCGACCACCGGCGACGAAACCACCGCCGCCATCGCCACCTCTGGATATGAGAGTCTGGATTTATTTGCTTGAAATATTGTCGAGACATCGCGCCGGATTCCATGCGTCTCGAAACGTCACACCTCTTTCGGGTATCCTATCAGATTTCGTTTTCGTTTTCTTCTTCTTGTAGTCGGAATGGAACAACCGTTTAATTTAGGATTTTCAAGCGTTGCATTGGTTTCCAGAGGAGGGAACAGAGAGCAATGCTTGTCGGCGTTGATACTGGATTGGATTTGGAAAATGTATTGTGGATTTTAGAGAGGATTTTTTCTTTTTTTATTTGTATTAGGGGAAATGTTAAGTACCGGTATTGTTGGTTATTGTGGTTTTTGGGAAATGGTGAATTTTATGAGAATGAAACGAAAGTGTGATAATTAATAGTAATTAATAAGGCGTGTGTTTGGTATTTTAGAAAGCTTTCTTTTTAAAATTTACATTTTTTAAATTTTGTTAATGTTAATTTTGAGATTCTTGTTCAAATTTTTGTGGACCAATTCTGTAACGATTATTATTTACCTGTGCAAGATGGGACTCTCGTTATCATATCATCTCGTAAGTAATACAAGAGTTCGAAAAATTCGACGACAGAATGAAGAATATATTTCAAGAGAAATTAGAAAATTGATAATCAAATGGAAAATTATTGTGCAAGAGAAAGAAAATATTTTAATTACTAATTATTCTGAATAAATTACTTTATTTTACTCTTTCAAAAAATCACTCATAATTTTAAATTACTTCCATTTTAAATTATTTATCTTAAGTCGCATCGACCACTAAGTTCCGTTATTACCTATTCGGTCTCTAAAAAAAATGTTTTCGAAGAATCAAAGCTTACGAAAAAGCTCAGTATCATTTAGAAATTTCAATAATCACCTTATTTCACCCTTTTAGAAAATACTGCATCGCTTATGAGGATGATTCAATATAAAGTTCCATCTTGATAGATTTCTAAATCTCAGTAATCTAAAAATGCCGAAAATTTCAACTCTCCAATGACGTGTTGTTACCGCGCAACGATTCGATGGATATGTATTACGCAGAGGAAGGCGGAAGTACGTCGAAATGGTTAAAGGCAACCGAGATCGATACTACCGGAAGGGTGGCCCGAAACATTCGACTATGGTTATAAATCAGGTTAACGTTGATTTATCTTGCAGAAAAGTTACAGGCCGAGCTTAAACTTAAACAGAAAGGCGAAAGATCTATGCGATGGTGTACAAAGGAGTCTGTGCTATTAATCCTTATCAATTGTGAGTCACGCTGGACGGGAAATGTATCATTCGCGTCTTTAGCGATACGGTTGTCTGAAAGCGTTATCACGTTCGAAGACATGGATACGCGTGTTACAAATTTTTCAATCAGTGTTATATCATTCCTCTCGAAGCCTGGGATATTTCTGCTACGAGTAACAGTAATAGCTCGCAGTAATATCCAGACTGCAGATTTTTGTGCAGCTACAGAAAATTTAAAGCTGCAAAATTGCATAGAATATACACAATATCCAAATTAACCCTTTGCACTCGGAGCCATCTCGCGACATTTTTATAGGAAAGCGTGCAAACAGAAATCGTTCCATATTTCGGTATATACCGTACTTTTTGATTTTCTGTCTCTTGTCATTTTCAAATAGAGAACTTCAAGGAAACATGCATTTTCTAAAAAAGTTATGCAGACGTAAGTACATCCTCTGTAATCATTAATACGTTGACTGCCGTGGGGGTCACCGGTGGTCGGCATTCAACTCGGCTACAGCGACATGGAGGCCACCGGTAACCGGCGACGCGACCAATAGTAAAATACACAATTAGAGTAAATATCGATACTGATAAATTTTCAAATAACTGTTACTATAATGGTTCAAAGAAATTAATGCCATACAGAACATGCAAAAATAGTTTTATTAGTACAAGGAAAATATAAATATTACTTTGTTCAACATAACATACATCGCATAATAAGAATTTTATGTTGGCGCCATGGGCAAACTACGTAAAATGCGCGTGGCAGTCAACGTGTTAATATCGTTAATAAACTCTGATGTCCCCTCAGAGGAGACGTTCGAGTGCAAAGAGTTAAAATAACTTACTATTCCATTTTTCTTTTTTTTCTTTTTTTTTCTTCTTTTCTATATTCTGAGAAATATGAAATTGCATAAAGAAAATGCGCATCTATGATGTAACAAAGAATTATATAATTTCACGTTTTATATTTTTCCCCAGCGTAACATCAATGATATCAAAAATAATAATACCAGTAGGACTAAAAATAATTACTTAAAAAAGTAACATTAACAATCAGTAATACATTACTAACACCGCACCAAGAAAAAGAATATAAGACACAAAATTATTATTACAAAATTCCGTATCACCTAATTCTATGCTTGCACACCAAATTAACAACCGTACGGTCGACAAAAAATACAGAACCAATTAATTAAACAGAAAAAAAAGGGAAAAAAAAATAGCAAGACCAGAATAAAAGAGGTTGAATGTACCAAGAATGCGGAAAAAGGGGAAGAACCGTGGTATAGGCGGAGGACACCGGAGACCGCGTAATTGAGGTTAGGAAACGAGAATAAGTACTCCTAGCTCTACCCAACAGCAACGATTCTCGGTTGCTAAGATTACGCTCGCCAGGGCGAGCTAATCAGACAATGAGAGAGAAGAGATCTGAACCTATTTAATAGAAAGGAATCCCACTGTAAAAGATAAAGACCGTGGAGGAATCGCAGAGGGAGGAAAGCGGCACAGACGCTCTCTCGAACGTTGGTAACTAATGAACCGTATATTCCCATCCGAGTCTCGTGATTCCTATTGTGAAATAGTCCGGTGGACAGACAGGAAGAGGGAAAGACAGGCAAAGAAGTCGGGAGAATCTGATGAAAGAGACTGTTCTCTATCTTCTTGTCTTTCCTCATTCATCTGAGCGACATTGGTCTGGGGACGAGACACGCGACTAGGAAAAAGAGAGACCATTTTTGGCACAATCCCTGCCATCATGGTTGGATAATTGTTAACTACTCAAAGGAAGTATAGAAGCTTTCGGTCCAGGGTTCGCTCCTTTTGTCCACTTCGGTACGAATCCGATCAGGATACTGATACCGAGCCGATGTTAGGCACCAAGTTTCACAGAACTACGTTGGAAAGAGATTTTGAAATAAGAACTGACAAACTTCGATTCAGGGCTGGAAAGTTTTTGTGTAACTTGGTGCAATGTAATTGAGCGAATCTCGGAAGAATAATAGCGAGGTGAAATTGAACTCTCTAAGGACTTTGATGAAGTCTGTGTTAAAATATGATAGGAGACTAGTTGGTTCTTTTGTTTCCAATATTAGGAGCAATACGACTTTTTTATCGTGGTCGGGACATAGTTGGAAATTAACTAAAGGGATAGAGGTAATATTTTTTATGAAATT
>SMSQ01020312.1:0-11063 GCA_019453375.1 Ctenoplectra terminalis | reverse complement strand
AAAAATACGCTATTCTTTAATATATTACTTAAAAATACACTATTCTTTAATATATTATTTAAAAATAAGCTATTCTTTAATATATTACTTAAAAATACGCCATTCTTTAATATATTATTTAAAAATACACTATTCTTTAATACATTATTCAAAAATACTAGATATTTTACAAAACACTTTGCATCATCGGATATCTCATTAAAAAACACAAATTTAAATAATTGCATAACATATATCGTTAAAAAATGGCACATTAAATTAATAGCTTGTCCGTTTCTTATAATCATACCTTTCTGTTTCAATATTATTCATTTCATTTTTAATTACAAATATGAACAGATCCTTACGCTTCCTTATATTAGAATTAATTAAATTTATATTCGAATTTTTGTATCAACCTGATCAAAAATCATATTTCTTGAGGTCGTGTCTTCCGAAGTACGCGTGGCATAATCGGAAACGTGCATTTTATTTCCATCCGTTGCCGAGATATACGATTTTAAAGCGTGGCGTTCAAAACACATCGAAGTGATGAATGGCGGCAGAAATTCGCGGAAACGGTGTGACCTACATTTTTTCTTGGAAATGCGTACGCTAGAGTAGCGGTAGTAAAAAGATGCCGATTCAGCGTCTGTCACTGGCCACGAGTGTTTAACTTATCCCAGGTCAATGAATGAGTACGAGTAAAAGGTTCGAACGAGTGAAAATGAAATAACAAATTAATAAAACTCGTACCATAAACCACTGTTGATATTGCAAACGATAATAGTAATTATTACGCTTTCCACATTTATTTTTAATTTTTTTAATATTTAAAAATTTAGAAAGTTAACTTTTTACTATAAATTCGTAATTGGTACCTATTTAATTGAAATGTTGGTGATAAAAATTTTTTTCCACTTAAAAATATTTCTTTCGACCGAATTCTTATTTCCGTCCGATTCGCCTCGATCTACTGTACAAAATTTAATTTACGCCTAAGGTTTATTATTCAGCCGTTCTTCGGGACTGAACAGCAGATAATAAAAATTCAGAAAGTTAACTTTTTACTATAAATTCGTAATTAGTATCCATTTAATTTGAATGTTCGATCTATATTTTTAAATTCGAGTAATTTTAATTCGATCTATATTTTTAAAATCGAGTAATTTTAATTCGATCTACTCTACAAAATATACAGTATTACAGAAGAAAATGCATAAATTAAATGCATTGGATCTGATAAAAGAATATTTAAAAGCATATTATTTATGTAAAAGAATACCGGAGTTGAATCTTTGTTTTACAATAAACGTAAACATTTATATTATTATACATCGACAATATATATTAAAAGAATCTTTTTTCTTTTCCGTGTTTCAGGTGAGTGAAGTAACTTGCATGAGAAACTAATGAATTCTGATTGCGGCTGGTCGAAGTTCCACGAAAGTAAGTAGGATAAAAGGACGAGTAACAAGAGTTCTTTCGATGCTCAACGGACGAGCGGTGTCGCTGGCATTACATTTCGGGTAGCAAGTTCGAGGCGAAAAGTTTCGAAAGAAGTAATTCTTTCGTGGATAGACGAGCGAAGAAACTCGTGCGCACTTTTCCGATACTGTTTAAACTGTTTGCCCTTTTATATTCTTAAATCCGTGCTTGCAACAGTGTTTCACTTACAAACTGTGAAAATTTCTCCATAAAATTTTATATATGGCGCTTTTCTTTTTTTATATAAATGGGATTAGTTGATACTTGAATTTTGAAAAATTTAGATTTTCTTTAATATTTGCATTTTGAATAGTTTAGATTTTCTTTTAACATAAATGAGATTAATTAATATTTGCATTTTGAACAGTTTAGATTTTCTTTCAATATAAATCAGATTAATTAATATTCGCATTTTGGACAATTTAGATTTTCTTCTAATATAAATCAGATTAATTAATATTTGCATTTTGAACAGTTTAGATTTTCTTTCAATGTAACGAGGTTAATTAATATTTGCATTTTGGACAATTTAGATTTTCTTCTAATATAAATCAGATTAATTAATATTTGCATTTTGAACAGTTTAGATTTTCTTTCAATGTAACGAGGTTAATTAATATTTGCATTTTGAACAGTTTAGATTTTCTTTTAATATAAATCAGATTAATTAATATTTGCATTTTGAACAGTTTAGATTTTCTTTCAATATAAATGAGATTAATTAATATTTGCATTTTAACAAATTTATATTACTTTTAACATTAAACCTACTGACGATTAAAGTGTACCAATTTGTACAAAACAAATCGCAATAACTTTCTTTATATTCTTCTAAAAATTAAGAAACTTTTTAATGAAAAAATAAACTCAGTTGAATTAAAAATAAACCAAGGGCCTCAGAAAGGTTAATAGTGTCTTCAGATTATATTACACTTTTTATTACATACACGAGTCAAGTTTAAGTTGTAGATTATTCATTTTGTTACGGTATAACATTGGATTTCAAATGCAATTATTAAATAATTTGGTTCGTCACATCGTAGCACGATGAAGTTAAGCTTCCGCGAAAATTCCACTGAGAGCTTAATTTGGCGTGGCCAAACCATATTTAACGTAAATCAGGATAATTTATGCTCTGAAATAATGAGACCTAAAGAAAATGAAACACGGCGGTGAGATGATGGTTAATAAGGTAAAGATAATAGGCTGCTTCATTTAATTATACCTTCCATTAAAATAGCGTCTGCTGCGCTTATGATGTTGCAATCTGAACCGGATAAAGTGAAGAGTGGTGAATAGTAATTAAACGAAGAAATATTTATCTGTATATGTTCATAACATTTGAATGATATTTTTTTTATTTTTCCAACACCTTCGTTCTTTAAAAAAAAATCATTTTCTGCGAATTCTAATAAAAATTTCTTCATTTTTCTTTGCTTTCAACACTTTAAAAATAAATTGTTATAACAAATTTTACGCGAGTCTGTTTAACATCTACCGACTCTGTTTAATGGTTTTGATAATTTATAATTAAACGTGAAGCAACTTAATGGAATAACTTCCGGATCCTTGAATTTTTTTTAATTAAGCAAGCAGTTGAAAAATAAATCTCCGCATTTTATTTAATTATTTAGGAACCGTAAGCTAATTGTTTGATTTAATATACAGGGTGTCTCTGCTAATGGAGGCCATATAAATATTCACAGCACAAAGATATGCTTATCTAGTAAAAAATAATAATTTTAAAAAAACTTGAAAAAATGACGGTACGAAAGAAATTTTTTTCCATGTTATTCCTGCTTGGAAATTAATTAAATAATATTATAAACAATAATTTTAATATTTAATATTTAATTAAATGATTAAATTTAAATTAAATTTATTTAATTATTAGATAAATAAATATTTTAATATTTAATATTTTTTATATACTATTATAATACAATATATATAACAGTATTAAATAATACTATAAACTATAATTTTAATATTATTAAAAACAAATGAAATATTTAAATGGCCTTCTTTAGCTGTGACACACGGTATATAAATTCCACTATCTAGTGATTATCCATATAATTATCGTAATTACGTTTTCCGGCTAAAAAGATTTACGAAACTCTTCACTCATTAGAGATGAATAAATTTAATTACTTAAAGGATTGCAACTTATTTTCCATTTTAATATTAAAACTCTCTTCGTCTACTTCTTTTATCTCTCTTAACATTCATCTGTTTCTCCACACTTTATAATTTTTTTTATTCCGTGTAACAGATACTTAAAAAGAAAAAATACCTGTTAACCATGTATTCCACAACGAATCACGGAAAACGTTCAAAAATGCATCGTTAAAAAATAAAATCTCTATGAGAAATAACAACGTAGATCAGATACCATTTATTTTATCTTTTAGTATTAACATTATCGTTTAACCAACAGCAGCAATCTGCAAAAGTATCCAACTACAACATGAATAAATAATATTTAAATCGAATAAAAAATACAAGAAGAGTAACTTTCAAATTCAATTTACTAGAAACTTAACCTTTTTAGTATCGATAAGATAACCGGTCGAATTTGACAAATATACAAGGATTTGGAAAAACGCTCATAAAAACCAAACTACACATGATGTTTCCACGTTTAAAAAAGCAACGTATGCAGGACGAAATATAGAATAAAGCAAGGACACTAATTTTTCAATATCGATTGAAAATCGTATGAATAACATAACTATAAGTTATTATAAAAAAATATAAAAATTGAGTTCTCTCTTTCAAAACGTTTTTACACATAGGAAAAGGCATCGTTTCATCCTAACTTTACATAAACCACTTGGCACGCAATATATAATTTGCATTTCCAATTTATTTTGTAAAAAAATTTATGATATTTCACACAGAAAAGTAAAAGATAACTCGACGGTACAGTGCAGCCGACAACGCCGCCCGGCGTAGAATGCATAAAAAGTCATACCTGAACCGGTTTCTAAATTTTTTTCCAACGAAATTAGATCGTTTACAATCAAATTAGATCATTTATAGATCATTTATAAATTTATTTTGAGATAAAGCTTTCTCGCAGTGCGAAGAATAAGGCGTTATTGCACGCGTAACGATATATCGTCGTTGGCACTTTTCGCAATTGTAGCGAACGACGATACATCATCTTCCGGCATTGGGTTAATATTTGTAAGGTAACAGATCCGAAGCCTTCGTTTATAAACGAATATCCGAATCTCTAAGATATTAAAGCGGCCGCGAATAGATACATTCATCGTATTCATGGATTGCACAACGCGGTATAATAATAATCGCGAATTCAACAGTGTTTCCTGCGAGCAAAGAAGCGGGGAGGTCACGTCTGGTCGCCTTTTGTACACCCCCATAAAGCATTGTCACCGACAAGACCAGAATCCCTTCCGAAGCGAATGCCGTTGACAAGGACATATTCGTATTATTGTTCGGCAGAGGAAAGCGGTGTCTCAGCTTCTACGAGTTTCCGATGTGTCCTGTTTTACGGTACAAAGAGACTTCCGGTGATTGATGGGTGAAGGGTGTACGCGAGAATATGGCAAAGAGATTCGAATAGGGTACTTTCTCGGAGATTCTGAAAATGTAGCGATACTAGGTAAAAATCGAGGTAAAAATAAAGTACACGGTAATATTGAATTTCTATCGTTAAATATGCATTCCTATTTTGCTTATAGCCATCGATTGAAAAAATATTCTTTTTCGTTCTTTCCACCGTTCTGTAACAAAATAATCTGTCAATTAAAAAAATTTCTACCGTTAAACTTGCATCGCTATTTTGCTTATAGTAATCGATTGAATAAATATTCTTTTTTGTTCTTTCCGTTGTTCTATAACAAAATACTCTCTCAATGAAAAAAATTTCTATTATTAAACGTAGATCACTATTAATTTATAGTCATCGATTGCCAAAATACTCCTTCCTTCCCACCATTGCATAACAATATAATCTCTAAATTTATAAAATTTCTATCGTTAAATTTGCATCGCTATTTTGCTTATACCCATCGATTGAGAAAATATTCTTTTATTATATTTCTCACCGTTTCATAAAAAAATTTCCTCTTAATGTCTAATAATTTCTAACGCAAAGTCGTACACTACTATTCCTTATAATCATCGGTTACCAAAATAGTCATTTTTTTCCCCATTGTATAAGAGAATAATTTCTCAATTAAAAAAATCTCTATCGTTAAACATGCATCCCTATTTTGCTTATAGCCATCGATTGAAAAAATATTCTTTTTCGTTCTTTCCGCCATTCTGTAACAAAACAATCCTTCAATTCTAAAAGTTTCTATCATTAAACATAGATCACTATTAATTTATAGTCATCGATTGCTAAAATACTCCTTCTTTCCACCATTGCATATCAAAATAATCTGTCAATTAAAAAAATTTCTATCGTTAAATATGCATCCCTATTTTGCTTATAGCCATCGATTGAAAACATTTTTTTTTGTTCTTTCCCCCATTCTATAACAAAATAATCTCTCAATTTATAAAATTTCTATCGTTAAACATGCATCGCTATTTTTCTTATACCCGTCGATTGACAAAATATTCTTTTATTATTTTTCCCACCATTTCATAACAAAATCTCCTCTCAGTATGTAATAATTTCTAACGTAAAGTCGTATACTACTATTCCTTATAATCATCGGTTATCAAAATAAACTCTTAATTAAAAAAAAAAAATACTCCTTTTTTCCCCCATTGCAAAACAAAATAATATCTCAATTTATAAAATTTCTATCGTTAAACATGCATCGCTATTTTGCTTATACCCATCGATTGACAAAATATTCTTTTATTATTTTTCCCACCATTTCATAACAAAATCTCCTCTCAGTGTGTAATAATTTCTAACGTAAAGTCGTACACTACTATTCCTTATAATCATCGGTTATCAAAATAAACTCTTAATTAAAAAAAAAAAATACTCCTTTTTTCCCCCATTGCAAAACAAAATAATCTCTCAATTTATAAAATTTCTATCGTTAAACATGCATCGCTATTTTGCTTATAACTACCGATTGACAAAATATTCTTTTCTTATTTTTTCCACCATTGAAAAAAACAAAATCTCCTCTCAGTGTCTAATAATTTCTAACGCAAAGTCGTACACTACTATTCCTTATAATCATGCATTACCAAAATACTTCTTTATTATTCCTTCCACCGTCATACGACACAACTTTCCCTCAATATCAAAGAATTCCTAAAGCAAACCTATCATTACTGCCTAAGGCTATCACTTTAATGATACCATTCTACCACTTCATAATGTACAGTTCACGCCCCCCAGGTTTTTAAACAAAAACATCGATTCTTCCGCCATTCTTCACGTACCGTCGTGCATCGAACCTGTACGCGTCACACCGGGAAGATTAATCTTTCCAGGCGAAAAAAAGTGTCGAAGCGGCAACACAGTTCTTCACTCCATAAAGCAACGTTTCTACGACACTCACAGAGAGAGAAAAAGAGAGAGAGAGAGTGAGACGTTGAAAGTAATCGCGTCCAAGTCCCGTTCATCGTTCCGCGACGTGCTAGCGTCACATACTTCACCGCACCCACGAAGCAGAGGTGCATTTGCATAAAAGCAAAGAAACAAGCCAAACACGATTCAACTGTTCCAACCCTCTATGGAACTCTGAGATCCATCATGATTCACGGATACGCTGGCTGCATCAACGCCAACTTATCGCTCGTTCGGACTTAACTACACCGCTATCGTAAACTGGACACGCTTACTTGGTATTTTAACACGTTAACCCTTAACCCCTTGCACTACGCCGAAATTCACAATCAGCCGTGCCAAACTCGGGCGCCCGAGTGGTCCCGAAAAGAGTCGAAGCGGCGAAGCCTGTGTGTCGGAACTTCGAACACGATATCTTACGACTGACGTGGACTGTATTCTATGTTTATTTACGAGGTTAAATGGTTTCTTGATGGTAGTAGACTGATTTCTGATCGGTGGTACAACGAATTCTGTCTTTCGCCTCGAACGCAAGTTCCGAAGACAGTTCGCAGGATGTGTTGAACAGGGGTGAGATATGCGGATTGGCTGTTTGATGTTTTGGTGGTGGAGTTGGAGGTGGTTAAACAAATTAACTATTGGCCGGTAAATGAACAAAAAGAAGGGAAGACCGCCTCCAAATCGCCGATCGCCCTTAGGTAGGGGGAAATCCTTGCGCTGCGTGAGTGGGGGTTCCACATATCTCCAACACTGACCTGAGCCGGGAATACGTTTATGAAGCTTTTTAGCTCGACCGGCACATGGATCCATAAAGAACGAAATTTAAGAAATGCTAATGCCGTGCAATATTGAGGCCTAAGTATCGAAGGAAAACCCGACAGCTGGTTTGCTTCATAAACGAATTACTTATCGAACCGACTCAGAGTCGAACGGCAAACTATAAGCGCGATTTTCGGGACAATCTGGCATGCAGCTGTCTGTATCGTCCAGCCCTCTTACAGCTTAATTACCCTACCGAACAGGTGTATTTGAATATTTTTCTCGAAGCTTTTAATATTCTAAATGTTCACTGATAGTTAAAGTGTCATCGACGAACCTCTTTATTAATTATCATCCACTCTCTCCAGACACTTTTACTTTACCCCCAATATTTCCATCTATTTATTATCCCTCGACTTCTCTTCTTTAATTCTTCAAAGACTCTGTAAAAAAAAAAGAGCAATCTCAAAAACGAATCTTGCAATTCACTAAACCATAAAACGAATTCCATCAGCGATTCGAAGCGACTTCCTTCGTCTCTTGCGCTCCCATTTGCCGACAAAAATCCCACTAGTTTCCGGAACGATCAACGCGAAACTGCAGTCGCTTGTAAAGGGGTTAACAAGCGCACGCGAGTCAAATAAGAGAGGAAAAGTACAAGTCTGACGCAGATAGAATCGACAGCCCCGCGAAGGCTGTTTTTCACGGTGCGGATTGTAAACTACCCCTCTAAACGTGCCTCCCTTTACATCCCTTGCTTTTGAATCCACGGTAAAAGAGAGAACGTGGCATTGTTCGCCGTCTAACTGCTTCCACCATTTGCGTTGACGCAATTTGTTAACCGAACACGCAATTTAGTCGCTGGATTTTATAGCACGACTTTATATCGGTTAGAACTTCGTAAAGTTTAACGGAAAAATGCGGTGGTACAGAGTAAAGGCACCGAATGTGAATTTATATTTGATTAAATATCAGACGATGGAAAAAGCTAAAAATTTTATAGTGAACTGATAGAGTGTACTGTTGGAGATGAGACGCGACAAATGGAAAGGGACGCGTCAGCAACGTTTATTATTCGCTCGCTGGCTACGTTTCGTCGCTTAATTTCTCGGTAGCAGAGTTGTCATAATTTTCTGCGCCGCAAGAGACCTTGAACTATCGAAGAAAAATATTTTTGCCAGCTTATCGTCGATTAGGAATTCAGAGAGATTTTTATAAGCGTTTGAAATTATCAGCGGTGTATTAAAACCTGACCTCAATCTAATACTACAGTCCCTGGCCATTGAATTAGGACCACGTACGAAAAATTCATTTTTATGGCTGTAACGTTGTGTCATATATGGAAAACTGTCTTTGGTCGTTCGAATTATTACTAAATACGTTGATAACGATGTATACGTAGTAATTGATTCGTTACTATCGTGATAATAATCAAACTCTGTGATGAGCGATTCCAAAATTGAAAACATTCCTTTGTTTCCATGGCCAGGCAATTCTGCCGACTCGAATGCCATAAGAAATGTCTGGAGCCTACTCGAAAGACTAGTTTACGACTCTCCAAGCACCGCGTTATCCGTGTTGTAAACAAAAATTGCAGATACTTGGGAAAATAATGAAGATACGAAGCATATGATCGAGCAACGTATACGGAGCGTGCCGGAAAGGATACAAGCTGTCATCGAAGCACAGGGTGGAAATACAAAATATTAACGTATGTTAATAACGTTATATACAGTAGTAATGTATTATGTTAATAGTTAATAAATTATATCGTTACAATTTGAACAGGCTTTTTAATTTTACATAAAACGTGAAAAATACTGAAAATTTGCAGCGGTCCTAATTCGATAGCCAGGGACTGTAGAGGAGAACTTTACAGTTTTTAAAATATATCGGCCCGTATAAGTTCCTAAAATCTGTGCCTAGTAATCATTTATAATCGATGCTACATTAATTCATAAGAAAAAAAAAGATAAAAAAAGAGTATGCAGAATCTACTGGAATTGCAAGTTTCCTAGAATTAAATATTAACGTGTGTTAATAACGTTATGTACAGTAGTAGTGTATTACGTTAGTAGTTAATAAATTATATCGTTACAGTTTAAATACGCCTTTTAATTTTACATAAAACATGAAAAATGCTGAAAATTTGTAGGGGTCCTAATTCGATGGCTCGGGACTGTATTTGTCATTTATTTGTATTATTACAGGAGCCTATTTACGCTATTTGCGCTTCGAGAGGTGACTCTCACTCATCACTTGGATTAATGCAGCAATTCGAATGGTTACCGATAAGCGACAATCGCTTTATCAATAAATATCTAAAGATGTTCGGAATCTATACGCGCTTCGTAATGCACCATTGCGTTAAAAATGAGTATTTTAAGTTTAGTCTGTTTGTAACAGTTATAAAAACTGAACCGAGTTTGATTTTACATCGCTTAGAGACCAAATTTGTTAGAATACACATTTTATATTCACCGCGTGTTACTTGAGGGTGTATGCGTAGCGCCAGCGTCGAACGAACTTCCTCTTCCTTCTAGCACGAGTGTTTGTTCCGGACCCTAACGTTTGTTAGCTCTTAAGCAAGTTTTGTATCTTGTTACCTGAATATAAACGCCGGAATAATAATATTTGATTCAAATAGAAGTCTAATAAAATTCTAATAGAATATAAAAATACACGAAATATTGAACCGAAACAGTCACAAGAGTTGTCGACGTTCGAGCTGCTGCGTTAATCCAAGTGGTGACCGAGAGTCACCCTCTCGAGTGCAAAGGGTTAATTCTGTAGGATGTTTAGCCTCGGCGCGAGGGTCTGTTAGGATAGACGTAGGCCAGAGTCCGTTTGTCGTCGCCAGTTTATTGTTGGTACGTGACGAATTCGAACCACTCCGATGGGATCGTGTAGACGCCGGGAAATGTTTCGGGTTATCCCGGGGCAGCTTCGGAAAACAGTTCGTGAGCAGCCGATGATGTGAGCAGACCGATCGAATAGATTAGCCTTGTTATATTTTAATTAAATATATTTCATATTACCTGTCGCGTGTCTTTCACCTTAAAACTTTCCAATTCTTATAATTCGAACCGCGTTACAAGAATCTTAATAGTAATAAATAAAAATCGGATTAATATCGGGTTATATGGAAATGTGTTATGAGAATACCACGTTGTAGGAGAATTGTTGCAATTTTTGTATCGCGTTATAGGAGGACTGTCGCAATTTTTCTTTTGCGTTATATGGAAGCCGCGTCATGAGAGTAGTGTTATAGGAGGCTTTATTGTACTTGCTAGTGTAATGTTTTGAAGAAGCTAGCATTAGAACG
>SMSQ01020311.1:0-15503 GCA_019453375.1 Ctenoplectra terminalis | reverse complement strand
TCTTGGAACCGATAAGTAAAGATTATCTGGATAAACAGAATTGTCGTAATTATAATGACTTGTACCAAACAATGGGTGAGTTAATATATATATATTATATCACATATTTAATTTTTATTGGCAAGACAAATATTTGAATTGTTCTGACTATTCGAAGAATTTAATCTTCCAGTGCTTGTATACATCTTATCGTACAGAATATTCAGTTTATTCTTCGAAGATTCCATCGATTGCTTTGTTCATTTTAACGTAAGGAAAATGTTGTCCTTCGTTACGTATCTTCTTCGAACAGAAACTCCGAATTTGTTCCACGAGAAAGGTTGCTTGATATACGAGGAAGATTTCGTGGAGCAAAAGCTCGTGCTGCCATTTTTAGAAGCGACGCCATGTTTAGAGGTTTCTTTCGCTGCTTCTGGAACGACGTTCTTTTTCTTTTTCTTTTTTTATTAAAAAATCTAGTAAACAATAGCTTTTGTTTAATTAATTTCTAATAGAAACTTCAAGAACATTTAAAAGAGTATATACGAAATATGAAAATACCTAAGAAAGAACTGACGACTCCTATGTTTATGAATGTCTTGAATCGACCACGGCCACATTCAAAAGTGCCTCCCAATACTCCTGAAGTGAGTGATTTTTTAAATAATTTTACAAATATATATTATGTACTACATAGTGAAACTTTTATCGAGTTACATATTTTTAAACCGTTCATGAAAATCTCCAGAACGACCCAAAAGCAGATTCGCTTTTATTAAAAAGTGTTGCAGCTTTTAATAATGTTTCAATATTTATTATTATATTAATAATGGTCAATTATTCTTTTATTCGTTTAATAAAGCTTCAATTAATTATTAAACGGAGAATTTTATATTTTTCATATCTTTTGTATTTAATATCTATATTAAGAATATTGATTGAATTAAATCGAACATCCTTCCTCGTGAAAGTATTAAAATAAATTTCATTGGAACACAGTTATCGAACAAATTAAATCGCACGACTTTACGTTGATTAAAGCAGTTGAATCAGCGAACCTTTAAGGTTTCCTTGTTTCAAGATTCATATCCCGGATAGGACTTGTCGGCGATGAAGTTCACCCGCGAAATTCCGAGGACGAACTACCTTAAACCGTTGACAGAGACAAAATTGGAGTCGGCACGAGCAGCCAACAAGTTGAACGCAATAAATTTGTTGAAGGACGCGAATGAAAATGCTCCGAGTTGTTTTCAGCGTCGTAAAGATTTAGCTGGGAAAATTGAGGAAGAAAAACCGAAGAGAACTTTCGTGAGAAAATCAGTTCCGACTTTTAAGGTGCGCAAAAATGGCGGTAGAAAAATAAATAATCAGTTTAAATCTTTTGGATATTTGTTACTTATGAACTTCAAAATTTCTTTGGAAATTAAAATGTAATTGGTTCTTATTAATTGATCCAAAACTTTGATTACAGCCTGTCGAAGTAAAGCAAACGGCAGCTTCTATTTTAAGAGAATGCGCCCGTGTGGTTAGCAACGAGGAGAAAGAAATAAAAAAGTAATCACAAAATTATGAACTATAATTTAATAAAAGCGCGTAATGATGTTCTACAAATCTTTAGAAGACTCAAAATGAATAATTCGTAATCTTTCGAAAATAACAAGGTTCACGTGTTCGATAATTTGACGAAATTGTAGATTGAAAGCGTTAGCGGAAGGAGGTCTTGATCCATCTTCGATACTTAAAGTCGAGGAGGGAAAACGGCAACGGCGAAGGGAAGAGGAATTATTGAAGATACAAGAGAAACATCTTTTAGCGTTATTAACCCGCGAGAATGCATTTGATGCGAAACAATCTCTGTTAAATGATGTTAAAGCTCACGCGGAAAATGTACGAAAGGAGGTATTTGTTAAATTATATTTTATCTAATGCAGTGGTTTAGAATTTCCGTTTGGTCGATAAAAATTTGTTTCCGAGCTCTAACAAATAAATACGAAATATAAATATAAATAAAATCTGGACTATTATTTTATATAAATATAAATCTGACATTGGAATTCAGACATCTTGAATTGAACCAAATGTTGAAAGGACTTTGATAAAAGAAAAGATGATTTAATTATAAACATTAATCAATTCAAGTGAGAAGAAATTATATTTCTTGTTTATTTTATTTTCAAAGAAACAAGAGCTTTACGAAAGACTTGAAAAATGGAGGCAAAATCACAACAAAGAGATGATGGAAATCGTTGAAAAGTGTCGGGAAATCGAACAAGCTTCTCGCGATGCTTTCAACACTATGATTGATGAAAAGAGGCAAAAGGGTACAACATTTTTCTAATATATATATATTTAACGGAATATCAATTTTAACACAGAAATAAATAAAATTTTTTAATTTTTTAAATCAGCCGCAGAAGTTTCCGAAGAATCGCGTCAATTGAAAGTTAAATTGATCAAACAGAGAGAGGAAGAAACTCAGAGGAAAATTAAACTGATCCAAGAGATCAAGACGATTCAATCCTTGCGAGCATTGCCTTTCAAAGATTTTGATCCAACGGAATCGAGCGGCTTGGGTCTTCTTTGCGAAATGTCTTTAGCCGAGGTTTACAATATTTTAATAATCAATATATTACCGGTCGTCATTTGTAATAAATAATACTACGTTTTTACGTTTTATGGAATTTTATTTTACGACACCTTTAGGTAGAAATGCTGAGATTTATTTTCAAACGTTGTGGTAATTATTTTTATAACGTAGGTTTTTTAAAAAATATATTTTAGGTACACTATTTTTATAAATAGTATTATCTTAGAGACACGTGCATTGTCGATCGTTTCGGTTTATATTTTAATTTATATTTTACATTTTTGCGTTTTATGGAATTTTATTTTACGACACCTTTAGGTAGAAATGCTGAGAGTTATTTTCAAACGCTGTGATAATTATTTTTATAACATAAGTTTTTTAAAAAATATATTTTAGGTATACTATTTTTATAAATAGTATTAGAGACACGTACATTGTCGATCGTTTCGGTTTATATTTTAGTTGAAAGAAAGATTGTTTTGGATGAAGATGAGATTAGACGAGGAGATCAAGAACAGAAAATGTAAGATTTATCGAGAACGCGAGAGGCAGAAGAATTTGATCAGGGATACGCGAAGTGCGCTCGAAGAATATAAAGCGAGCAAGTTAGTTGTGCAATAGTTGCATAAGAAAATATTCTCTGAATATGAATGAGAAATAAGAACTACTAACACATATTTTTTTCTCGTCAAACTGCATATATTTAAAATAGCTACGAGAACTGATAAAAAAATGAAAAATAAAAAAAGAGGTGTCTTCTTTTCGCAAAATCGCATGCGTTAAAATATACGAATAAAAAGAAGAATGAAAACAAATATTTTTTTCGCGAAATCATTAAAAAAATACTGAATCAAAAAAGTGATAAAAAGAGACAATAATTAAAAGGAAGTAATTTCTCCTGAAAACTTATACACATTGAATAACAAAAAAAAAAGAAAAGAACAATATTAAGGATCGGTGGAAAAATTATAATAATCGTTACATAATAAAAAAATAACTTTTTCCCAGACGCGCTGTCTCATCAATAAAGTCGCACCAACAATCTCAACCTGTTACCTCACCGGAAATAGACGCGTTGCGGAAGAAACTTGAAGAACGAAGAGCTTTGAGGCTGCAGAAAGAAACGGTATCTGGTTCAAAGTAAACGAAGTGATGGTATTATCAATTCGTATTGTGTATGACGCCATATCGTGAAATGATTTATCTTAAATGGTGTTTTTCAGCGCCTGTACGATGATACGGCGATACCGAGCGATTCCTCGATTTCCAGTCACTGTGTAAAGGTATAACGAGTCATTAACGATGACCGCGAACCTATAATCGGAAATTTAAAAGTCATCATGTAAGATCGACGCACCACCAAACTTGAATTGAAAAGGTCACCTATCTTTTTCAAATGACATTGTATTATTCGACGCGTTGTATCTAGAAATAAAGATACATAGAAATAAAGAAATATACAAAAATTTACCAAAAGAGTTTTCTCAATTGTTCTAAATTAAAATAGCAACCATCTAAATAAAATATTCAAATCTAAATAAAATAGTAACCACATTGGTAAACAATTTTTTATGCACTAAACACACGGATTAAATATATAAATAATATTAAAAACTATCGATGGACACGTATAGCATGGAAAACAGCAGCCGAGTACGCTTATCACTTAATCAAGAACACACAAGAACTCTGTTTCAGATTCCATCCAAAGCATAAATTAATGTTATAATTAGCGAAGAAATGCATTGTAGCAAACCGATGCTGTAATGCCACACGAATAGACAAATTACAGTTGTCACTGCATACAAAGACGTCGAAGAGCGAGGAGGGGTAAATGCGGAGACATTGAACGCAGATAAAGAAAAAGCTATTCATCTAACAATTTTCGTTGCAGTCGCTCGAAAATCATTGTCAAGTGTACCTGTTGCACTTTTGTGGTCGCTAAATTAAAACAGAATCATTCTGTCGTGTTCGAAAGAATTTTTAAATGTGATTTTTCTAACGAACAGTCGTAATTTTTGATCTATCAGTATGGTTGCACACGATACGAAGCAGAACAACGTAAGAAGTGACGAATAGTGGTGATCGGATCGTATGTAGAAAATAATTCCGTGCTTCAGTGAGAAAAATATAGTTTTTATTTTATTTCAATTAAAACATTCTCTGTTATCAATCATTTTCATTTACCTTTCGGTTATTCAGATCCACTTGCGGTTCCTTGGCGTCGAACTTCTTACGGCAATTCGATCGTGACTGGTCTTCGATGCAAAAGCTTCGCTTATTGAATCACTGATACCACTTTTTGTATTTCACGCGTGTCGCGATATTGTCACTCAGCATCGGAACAAATCGTTTCAATAATTTTTCAACGTCAAATATATACTTTATCGATAGCGATTGTATTCGAGTTATAATAATAAGAGTTTTCTGAGTTATATCGCGAGCAAAATGAGAAGCGACACTCTGTTTTGAAAGTTAAAGTTTGAAGACGCAAATATATAAAAGGCAGGATATTTAAAAAAAAAAAAAAGAACCACTAATAGCACGGAATTCTTTTCTTACGCGCAATACTTGCCGATCATTCTGAATTTTCTTCTCAATAATATGTAGAAGATAACGCTCGCTATAGTTTCACGATATTATTGTTCTTAGCCAAAGCCACCTTTCACAATTGAAAACAACGTGCTGAAAGGAAAAGTGGTAGTGTGCGATAGTCGATATACTAGCGTGGGGAAGTTGTTGCTCGACACTCTGAGAAACAATTCGGATTTTATTGGTCAGGTATGTAACAGAACTTGTCTTATTCGTGAGCGATAAGTTGAAGAAAATAAATTGAATCGTGGTGTTTGTGTAATCGTAATTATTAATAATTAAATTATTTTGATAGAAGAGACGAATCAATAGAGGGATAGAATATTTTTGAATTATTTATTTATTGCCAGTCTTGTTTTCATACATATTTAACTTTTATTTTAAGAAACAATAATAATTCTTTTTAGTTCTAATATTTCGCATCGTTATGATCTTTTATCTCGAATATCGAAAAAGGAAGAAAAAGTGAAAATCAGTACAGATACAACGAATACTTATCTTTATCAAATGACTGACAGAAATAGATCAATTAACAAAGCTTGATTCTCTTCAGTTTCTACATTGTTTTCTACTTTTCTAGTTTCTAATACGATTCTCTATAAGAACCAGCATCGTAAAATTATTTTCTACTTTCATCGCTTTCACTCTGAGGTTGACGTAAAGAACTCTTTCGATATATTCATCTTCAAAATTTAATTTATATGTATTTTATTTATACGTATCTGTTTTTCTTAATCGAGCGATCGAATTTTTCAGGTGGACGCGATTACACGGGTCGAAGACACTTTTGCTGATATCGAAGATCGTGCAATAAAATGTGCGCTATGGCTGGAGAAACATGGAGTTGGAAAAGGCGATATTGTCACGATTTCTTCGCACAATCACCCCGATTGCGTGATTCCATACCTTGCCTCGCTTTTTCTCGGCGCCATTGTCAATCCATGGGACTACGATATGAATATTCGTAAGTTTTTTTTTATTTTTAAATATAAACCAGTTAAAAAATATTAAAAAATACGAACTACATTTTTTTCGGTTTACAATACCATAAAAATAGTTGAACAATTTTTAACATCAATATTCGAATCTCAGCATTGTGTACACCGCGCAATTTTTCATTCGTCATGTTAATCATTCAACATATAATTTCGTATTGTGCAACTGAAATTATTAATCATAATAATTGTTTGCGCTATGTGTGGGAAGCACCGTGAAATGCATAATGACTTTGACATGCCGGCACATTAAATACAGCTTGGAAATTGTACTTCTTAAATAATATTCGTCGTAATAAGACTCACGAGTTCTTTGCTGTAGAACATTGATACATATTTAACTTTTTTTTTTTCTATTTTTCTGATCTGCTTTGATATAAAATTTTTATCGGTATCGTTGAGTTATTACGTTTTATTATTTTTGCACCACCTTCTTCGTTTAACAAAATGCACACCGAAGCAAAATTTTTCTCAACGTAGAAAATAAACTATATACGAAGGCAGAAAAGTAAGGATTAAAAAATGCATTTTAGCGAACATTCTCTTATCAGAAGTATAATTATATGAAAAAAAATATTGACGATAGGAATAAGAAAAACACTCAAAATGGCTACTCGTAAATACTTATTTGGTATGCGTTTTTATGTAACACGCGTTGATTACCTCAGTCACGAAACGAATGACACGGTTGCACAACTATTGACTAATTGTTACGACTTTATAGAACTCGCTCGTCATTTTATGACATTGACGCAGCCGAAAGTGATCTTTGCGAACGAGAAATCGGCGGGGGTCACGCTGGAGGCGGCGAAGATCGAGCTTTTCCATCCGAAAATGGTGTCTTTCGGCGATTATCCTGGCACGACGCCATTTTCTGAGATACTGAAAGGCCACGCCAAATCGGCAGTGGTTAATTTTCAGTGCAGAGAAATTAATGATCCCCTTCATACCGCGTTAATCCTTTTTTCTTCCGGAACAACGGGTTTACCGAAGGGCACGCAGCTTCCGCACAGATCGTTGTTGAATATGTTGGAATTGAACGAAGGATTGGCGTTGAATTCTCAAATACCTATGTGGTTCAGTTCTTTGTATTGGATCAGTGGATCGTTGCTTAGTCTTAAGAGCATTTCTTCTTGTACAACGAGAATCATCGGGACGGATTTCGAGGAGAAGTGTGCTTGTGAAATTATCGAGAAATTTAAGGTACATATATGCTCGATTAATAAATTTATTGAAGGTCTTGTTACATATTTATTTTTTAACATATCTGTTCGAGTATTAGGATTATTGTGAATTTTTTTACTCTTTAATTTGACTCGATTATATTTCGAAAATACTCAAATTGTATTACTGAGAAATTTAAGGTACCCATATGTTTGATTATTAAATTTATTGAAGGTCTTGTTACATTTTTATTTTTCAACATATCTGTTCGAATATTAAAATTATTGGGAATTTTGTTACTTCTTAATTTGACTCAGTTACATTTCGAAAATGCTCAAATTGTATTACTGAGAAATTTAAGGTACCTATATGTTTGATTATTAAATTTATTGAAGGTCTTGTTACATATTTATTTTTTAACATATCTGTTCGAATATTAAAATTATTGGGAATTTTGTTACTTCTTAATTTGACTCAGTTACATTTCGAAAATGCTCAAATTGTATTACTGAGAAATTTAGGGTACCTATATGTTTGATTAATAAATTTATTAAAGGTTTTGTCATATTTTTATTTTTTAACATATCTGTTCGAGTATTAGGATTATCGAGAATTTTGTTACTTCTTAATTTGAGTTAGTTACAGTTTAAAAACACACCATCGGTAAACGAATTCTATAATTTAATGATAAGTGAATTGTGTATGACGAAGATTGTTTTTTACCCATTTGTTAAAAAAATTCCTCGAAAAATTCTTAAATGAATTTAGGAGCCAGTTAATTAATGAACGTTATATACTTGCAACTCTGTGTTTTAATCGTGATGTATTACAAGTCATTCTGAAATCATGTTATTCTCAAGAATACTCCGTCATCACTGCTCTACATTTTAAGAGAGTTAATAACAGCTTTATCTGCAACGATTAAGTATGAAAGCTTCAATTCAAAAATTATCGTGTTAACAAGAACATACTTACACTTCATACATAATTTTACGAATAATCCATATTCATCGTAAATCCATAATCGTAATCAAACAGAATTCTCGATAATCGTTAGAACAAATATCTTTTTAAATACGATTCAACAATTTTGTTAATCATTATTTTTCAGGTCACGTGGTTAATGCTGAGTACCAGTATGGCGAATCGGTTCGTTCGATACAACCGTTTGCACGACTACGATCTTTCCAGCTTGAACGTGCTTTTCACCGGCGGTGCTACGTTGAAACGAGAATCTCAAGACTTATTGAGGAAACATTTACCGAACACAGTGATTATACAAGCGTATGGTAAGTTTGAAACATTTTGAAAGAAACTAAAATTGTATTAAAAAATTCTAGCCTTTTGTATGCAAGGAAAAAAAAAAAAAAAAGAAATTAAAAAGCGAGCAAATGTTTCGGTACAAAAATTGACTTCCTCAGGTATGACAGAACTTGGCGGGTTGGTTACTGTACAATTACCGGAAACCACGAGTGGCTCTTGTGGCATTGTGTGCATAAACTGTGAGATCAAGATCGTAGATCCTGAAACAGGGAAGACACTTGGCCCGAACCAAAGTGGTGAGCTATGTGCGAAATCGTGGACAGTGATGAGCGGATACTACAAAAATCCTGAAGCCACCAAGAATATTATCGACAAAGATGGTGAGTATAATGATTTACCATTTTTGAACCGGTTAAAAAAATTTGTATACGCTTTAAAATAAATTTTAGTAAAATAGATAACAATGGATGGAGAATATTTAGTCGATTTAATGGATTGACTTATTTTTATTTATAATTTCCAGGGTGGCTGCACTCTGGCGATTTGGCTTACTACAATGAAAAAGGTGAATTTTTCATCATCGATAGACTGAAGGAACTTATGAAATACAGAGGACACCAAATAATGCCAAACGAGATCGAAAATTTGTTGCAATCTCATCCTTCCGTCTTAGAAGTGGGGGTGGTTGGTATTCCTCATCCCACGGATGACGAACATCCTGTTGCTTTTGTCAGCAAAGTACCTAATAAAGATGTACGTGTAATCAAACAACGAATTAATATTATTAAGATAATTATTTTTCTAATTAATTGATTATCTTAAGGTCAGACTTTGTGCGAGATGAAATGAAATATACGATTTAATCTTTTAGGTTACCGAGGAAGAATTGATCAAAATGGTGGCCAGTACCTTGATGGATCACTGCAAACTACGTGGCGGAGTAAAATTCTTACCGAGCCTTCCGCACACTCATTCGGGAAAGATTTCGAGGAAAGAATTGAAAGCGATAGCAAAAACGCTCGCCGTTTATTGAACCATCATAGAATTCTTTGATGTATCTACCGGCATCGTGAAATAAATAGACGTAATTGTATTGTTTATCTTGGAACCGATTATTTAATAGCGAAAAGGAAAATAATTATGGAACCGCGTGTTCACGCGTTTTGTGTCAGGAAAAAGTAGCGAATCGATGGAACTTTGAAACAATGTCACTCTTGAAACATTTAATTGTATCAAAATTATGAGAGATCTAAATTCTCGGCACTTTGGTCTTATTGTTAAAAAATAAATAAATAAATGAATCAAAGAATATTTTCATGATACACGAGAAGAAACTATGCTAATAACTAATAATATTATAATTCTTTATTAAAAAGAAGGGGAATAGGTGTAATTGTACGTGAGGTATAAGAGTTGTTAATTAAAAATATTAAAAAATATTAGAATTAGAGGAATGAAAGCAAAACAGCGACGTAAATATTTAAAAAAAAAAGTTGCTAGAATTTATTGCATTTACTTATTATACATTCCAACGAAAAAGTCGTCTCGTTATAATCTGCTCGTTTATTGACACAATCGAGTTTATTGGTAACCGCGTGCCTTAGCTTCCTTGAACATGGCGACCAGGGAGTCAAGGGTTTCTTCAGCCGTGGGAGCAATTTGATTAGCTGGAAGCAAGAAGCCGTAACGGCCAGTGTCTCGCAATTCGTAGGTAAAAGTGATGGGTTTGTGGAAAGTTCCTTTCACCCAGTCCATTGAACTTCCGCTTGCGATATCTGAAAGTAGAGAATGAAACGTGAAAATAAAACAGGATAATGGGTCACCGATGGCTTCCATTACTGCTTATCGATCTATTTTGCTTATATCGCGTATCAATTTAAAGTTTAACTTCAAATTAACATCGGCCAAGAAAAATTATGTTTCGTTTCGTTTATCAGTAGTATGATGCAGGTATCATTTTATAATTATAATTTTTCTATTGTACGTGATGAACATAAGTGTACTTACAAATGGTTTCAGCGATGTTTCCGGTCTCGTATTTAGTTCCGTAACGCTGTGCAAGAGCCTGAATAGTTTTCTGACCGATTTTCAGCTAAAAGTGTGCAAACTTAATTACTATCCGGTACTTGTGCACCTTGCAGAGGTTTGTTTAATGAATTAATCGACAGTTGGATTAACGATGGAGAGATAGTGAAAGTTAATCATCATCCATCATCGTTATCGATAACACGAAGCATTGATTATCGAGATACGTCAAGTTCGATAAAATCAAGCATGTGGATAAAATCTTACGCAACATGTTCTTGGTAAAGTGAAAAATATCTTGATTTACGTTTATAAAAAGAAAAAAAAAATAAATAAATAAAATGAATATAATATTTACAAAGTGAAATCGACGCGCTGGAAATATTTTGATTTTCATTTTAAAACAACTTTATGAAAGATACCTATTAGATATTAGACAAGAATCTTGTGAAACACGAATTTAATACTGCGTTGTTTTAACAGTGAAAATTTGAAACAAAACTTTTACTCACAGAGTCATCGTAATTCTCCAAGTGTTGCTTGGTGTGACCGTAAGGGAACATCAAGAGTTGCGAGTAGCTGTGGAAAGCAATGTAGGCAGAGAATTTGTTGGAGATCGACTTGATGTATTCCGACAACGATTTCGTTTCTACGTCAGAGAACTCATTGGTTCCGGCGTAAGTTTCAGAGCATGGCATGTTGCTAGAACCACCGGCTAAAAATTAAATACCGATGTAATTTTCATTTTTTTTTTTTAGCAGAAAGTATTAAATATAGTATTAAAATGTTTCCATGGTAGATTAGAAACTTACTGTTCCATTTGTAACCCCAGTTCCTGTTAGGGTCAGTTCCGTAGCACAGGGGTCCGTATGGTTTTCGGGTTTTTCTCCACAAACGGTTCTGAAACATTAGACCCATCCTTGATTAAAATACACTGATTCCATGCTTTCTTTAAAAAATATACTGGTATAATACTAGTACTCTACACTTGATAATTAAATTAAAGTACTCTTATATCGCTTATATCGAAGATTGAATATATCAAAAGAAAACAAAGAATAGAATTACTTAATCGGCACCTCAAAATTGTTAATCGATGCATCAATGCACGGGTTAAAAATATTCGGAAATAAAACGACCGAAGCTACACAATATTTTACACACCCCAATACGTCCATCATACCATTGCACGAACAACCCCAATTCTAATTCACAACTTTTATCATTCTCGATACTTCTTCGAAACTTCAAAATAACCAACTTTTCAGTTCTTCCTAAGTTACTTACGGTGGTGTGAGTGTACACGTATCCATCAGGGTTGAAGACAGGGAAGATGTACCAGTCGTGCGATTCAGCGAGAGCTCTGACGTCAGGATTTTTGCTGTTCACCAGCTCGTTTAGGATGTAAAGAACGGTAGCCGTTGTGACCCATTCCCTAGCGTGGATTCCACCCTCTATGAAAACTCCAGGTTTGTTCGGGCCAAAGGAGAGTTTCAATCCTTTGATCTGACGACCCTCGTACGTTTTTCCACCCACGATCACTTGCGCCTTTTCAGGATTCGCTTTCGCGAAACTGTCCAAGAAAGCGTAGATCTCGTCGAGAGTGTGGTAATTCTTCAAGTCGAATGCAAGCAGGGGTTGCACGCGTGGTTTCTCGTTGTCGATTAAATTTTGAACGTCGCCAACGTAGGTTTCGTAAGGGATTTCGAATTTTTGCATCAAGTCGTGGAACTCTGGCATCTTGTGGGGAGCAACCATCACGTCCGCGAAATTTTGGACGGCGCTTGGCTCTTTCCAGAAGGAGAACTATGGATTTGATTGTTTCGTTATATTAATTATCGTTGTTTCATTATATTAATTATTACTATATAGTTATAGTATTATTAAGTAGTAAGTATTATCAAGTAGTTTCATTATAAGCGGAGTTCTTTCGTTAAGGAAATTTGTTACTTCGGATTTTTGGAATATTCGTGGTAGATTTAATACATTCGTCATTGAGATCAGCAACAAGTTAATAGAAATAAGTGTATTTTTATTTGATTCTCTCAGTGTTTGATTTAATTTCTATTTTTTTAACCTTTAGAATTTAACGTTCAACATTGATATTGATTATGGAGCACTTACCGCGTCAGAAGCATCTTCCAAGTTGCGTACGATTTCTAGGTGTTCTTCCGTTTGAGGTACGATACGGAACACCTTGTAATTGTTGTAATTTACCTTCTCGGCTGTCGCCAAAGCGACTAGAGCGACGAAAATTATCTTCCACATGATGCTTCTTCTAAAAGAAAAAAAAAAAAGAAATTAAGATTGTTGCTAACGCTTAAAAGTCATCTTTATATAAATGAAGATTCGACGAAACGTTGACAATCGAGAACTGAATAACTAGCTACAAAATAAATTTAAATCATAATAAATGCACGAATAATTATAAATGATTAATTATATATAATATAAACGAAACTTGAACAATCTCTGTAGGTCTAACAATAAGTAATAAAATATCAGAGCTATAAGATTCATTAATATTGAGTTCTAACGTGTCTCAAAAGTAACGTGAACAGCAAAGATGATTCTTACCCTGTGCGGTCAGAAGAGAAGTTTCTGATTCCAGCATTTCCATCGTTCTATTTAAACCCCTCAACTGCACACGACACCAATTATCGTTTCTCTCAAATCGTTATTCAAAAATCATATCGTTAATCAATTAAGGAGCGATCTTATTGGATCTGTGTCCTCCTTATCAGATTTGTTCCGAGTGAACCGATATCTTTATCTGGATCATCTCACACCTAGCCACTCAAACCGTCGTTTCAATTTCACAATCAGTTGCAGATGACTTTTAATTCCGTGACACTTGGAGCGTTTCCTCGCCTATGTTTGCTATGATACTACCTTTAACTTCATTTCAACGGCAATGAACGTAATTCCGCGCGGAATTTTAATAAGGAAGTTATTTGGTGAAACGGGAATACCAGTTTTGAAGAGTCGATACGGAGGAATTCAAATATGAATGTATGTTTCATTTTTATTTTGCTTTTTGGTGTAACATATGTACATCTATAACTTTAAATCACAATTATCGCAAGTAGTGAAGTTACGGTTATTGTTTCGTCATAATTTCATCGATTCGTTTGCTTCGAAGACATCTAGATGCCGATGCGACGTAAGTTTTGCAAACGGCGACTTAGACCGACTGCATAAACTATTGAATTGTGTGTAAATTGAAATATCGAACAGAAATAACCGATTTTAATTAATCGTTTCATCGTAGGTGATTGTAAATTACGTCGATACTTTAGGCGAACGAAACGGATCGGTGTTCGTGATTGTGAGTGATTATTTTAAGACTACTATCGAAAATCGAGATAAGAGAGTCTCGGGAGAAAAATAATTCGATGTACCGTGTTTGTAATCAAACTTTTGTCGGAATATTTGGAAGTTATTTATTTATGTTTTTTATTAAATATTAATTCTATTTTTTAATACAGATAGAATAAAATGATCGGGGGGTACGATAAAAATAGACGTCTTCTTTATTATTTTTCTTTGCGATACAAAAAACTTTAACTTTTTGTAATATATAATACCTATGACTATTTACGTGCATGCGATTTATAATTAAAATTAGACAATTGTCGTACGTATGTTAATATTACATACAATAGTAACTGTATGAAATATCAATAGCAGCTATGAAAAATATAAAAATAATTATTATCGTATCCTCGTCGTAGATGATCCATAGCCAAGTTTCGCAGCCTGCTGGAACATAGCTACCAAAGAATCCAGCGTTTCCTCTGCAGTTGGTATAATTTGATTGGCCGGCAAAATGAAACCGTATCTTCCAGTGTCTCGAAGCTCGTAAGTGAACGTCACAGGAATATTATAAGTTCCTCGTACCCAATCCATAGACCCACCGGATGCGATATCTGAAAAAAGAAAAGAAAATAACTGATAAAAGAATTAATTAAAGTAACAGAAGTTCATTCAACGTTTCTTCTCTGTTCCGTTTCAATATTTTCTACTCGATTTCACCACTTATTGTATAATTTAATGTATCTACTTTAAATAACTTAACAATTGTTGCGTGAAATTATTGTACTCGTATTTCTTTGCACTTTGCTGTATCTTTTTTCATCTTCGCTATTTTAGTTTAACAAATAAATATTTTAGATAATATCATAGATGAATATACTTTATAATACTTTAAAAAGAAGAAAAACAAAAGCAAACCTTTAATTGTTTTTAATAATAATTAATAATTCGATAGAAAATAAAAAAAATTCTAATATAATTATACGTATTTACTTACATATAATATCTACGATATTTCCAACTTTGTATCTCGTCCCGTATTTCTTTGATAGAGCATTTATAGAATAGTTTCCTATTTGGAACAGGTCGTCATAGTTGGCAATCTTTTTGTTGGTATGTCCGTAAGGAATAAGCAACAATTGACTATAACTGTGGAACGCCACGTAGGAAAATAATTTGTCGTGGATACTGTCGATGTATTGTGACATGGTTCTCGATTCTGTTTCAGAGAAAGGTTTGTCTCCAGGATATATTTCGCTGCACGGATTCGGACTGGTGCCACCCTCTGCAATATCGGCAACAGTAATTTAAAGGAGGTGCCATTTTTCTAACGGTGAATATCATAATTATTATACTATACATATATTAAATCACCATTGATTACATAAATTCTATATTTTAATAAAGATTTTTAATAATTGATAATTCTCGTTGCAACACAGTTACTTTTATATTATTATACTACGAACATACACATTATCAAAAAGAGAAAACGTTCGTTCTTTCTATCTTCTTTATAAATAAAAAAATGTTTAATCATCAAACGTACAGAATTAGTTTTAACGTCTATACTGATTTGTAAT
>SMSQ01020307.1:0-16505 GCA_019453375.1 Ctenoplectra terminalis | reverse complement strand
TTAATAAGTAATGGATGCGTAATATTTTACGTTTTACAATATATTATGTTACATCGGATCTGTTTTGCTCCATTACCTTTCTCCATCTCTCGTTCAACAAATAAGACTTTACGTTTATATAAACACTGCCAGACGAAGTTACTGCGCGAAGACAACGAAAGAAACTTCCGGGACAACCTAATATTTAAATATATTATATTATAATTCAACACTTTGATATATTTTAGACCTACAAACTATGTAATATTAAAGAAATAAACGAAAAATTTAAATAAAGTAAATCTGATACAGGAATATTAAAAAGTGTAATATTTAAGTGAATGTAAATTTAATTTTGGATTACATAGATCCCAAGAGGACAGCAGAGTTGAGAGATTGCTTCTATGAATCATACTTTTGGTGTGATAAAATTATTTTTTGGAGGAGGGGGAATTAATGCTTAGATAATAGACAATGTACGATTAATTCTGAATCAGTTTCGATTACAATTTTTTTTTATTTTTATTTTATTTTATTTTTTTGCAGTTCCTTTATTAGTTTATATCTTTTATACATTATCAGGAATATTTACTATTATTAGTAACAGTATTATTAGCGATGATCCGTATTTCGGTTGAATTAGTTTTCATGAAACATTTATAAGTTTCCGTGGTTTAAAGTAAACTGATTATGGGTCAGGTAAAATTTTATGATCCAATATTTCTTTTATTACCAGCAGTTCCTTCTGAAATAAGATTTCGCGATTAAAGAAGGGTAGGTCGCAATTACAGTTCGACTTAACGATAAATATTCAAACTGAGAATTACGATGGAAGGTTTATAATTTAAATTCAGAACGAACTAACTGATCTTCAAAGTTTTCTCATACATATTTCATGTTTCTTCTCGATGTTGCAAGAATTTAAGTTCATAATACGTTTATACAATTTTTACAAATCACAGCAGTTATCTTACTAAATGAAAGCTGTTTTTACCGAAATTGAAACGAAAAAGGAAGCGTTATGGCATAATTATGAGAAATTGGTTAAGAGTTATTTTTTTAAAAGCTCAGTTATCATACCTGATTTTAACTCCCGGTAGCTTTAATGCTCGCGTCTGAAGCATTACCTGTCTTGTACAAGACGTTCCCTATCCGAAATTAATGGGTCGAGAATTTGGTCTCAAGCGACTAACCGAAGTCGAAAACTCAAGTATATTTTAGTTACAAACGAGTGTCTGGATTAATTACATTTATTTCAAGTAATTTGTTCGAGGCGAATGGTTGATCCAATATCAACCAAAACACTGTTTCCATACTAAGAATAATTTTCAAGCTATTATTACAATTATTACTACTATTATTAATACTATTATTACAAATATATCTTTATTGAAATAAAATTAATTTACTCGGTAAAAATAACAAGTAAAGTGTGTGAAATTAAAAAAATTACAGTTATCTTGTAAAATTACACTGTTAGCTAAAATTTGCAATTGTAACAAATTTCAAGAAACAGAGGAATTAAAAAAAAAAAGAGTTTAAAATTGCATAACTTTAGCAAACATTTTTGTCTAAAATTTATCAAAATATACTAAACTGCTATTAATACGTGCAGTATTAATCCTTTGCACTCTTGAACTTTTTTAAGTTTCACAGAACTATTGTGAAAGCTTAAAATGTAGCTTTGATAAGAGAAAACAAATTATAAATATTTACGATGTTTTCTTTATCTGGTTAATTTGGTTAGTCTTGAAATAAATAAACAATTTTAATCGAGGAAAATACGTTTAACACGAAGCTTAATCTCTGAAGAAAATTACACGTGTTGCCATAATGGCGCCAGCGGAGTGCAAAGGATTTTATCAGTCAAAATAATTGGTTTGTAATTTCTCATAGAAATTCTATAAATTTACAACGATGCATTTCTAACATTTTTTTTTTTGTGAATTTCTGTAAAAAATATGAAGATTTACTTTCTTTATATCATTTTTTTTTTTTTTTTTTTTTGTAAATAAATGCCTAGTATTAATTTCGAATTGATAATTAGCGAGAGACTCGATGTATTTGGAACCTTTGAGAGCGCAATTTAGAGCGAGTTTTGCCCTTTTTAAGGCTAATATATGTTACGAAGATAGAACACGCTCGCAGTTGAGAAATTAATCGGATTATTTCTCTGTTCGGCACAAAAATCGTTCATAATATTTCTGCGCGAACGGAAATTATAATTGGCAGAAAGTGCGAAATTGCAGGAATCGCGTTGCAAATCCTCTTACGCAGGTGAATCGGATAAAGTATTCACAAATTCATGCGATAATTGTGGTAATGTAGCAGATGGCTCGCGACAGCATTAAAGATTTAATCGAATTGTCGTTGGCCGACTGGGTATTTATCACTGCCGTTCACATTGACGTTTAATCGATCGCCAACCCGATAAGCATTGGACACGAATAAATTTCGAACTGAATATTCGATTCGATTAGTCGTAGCTCGTTGTTGACAATATATCCTACTCTTAACGTGCACTGGCGTAGCTTTGACTTATTTATGTTTTTTGGATGCTTTAGGAAATATTGAAAAAAATTTAAACGATAGATGATGATAAAAATATTTTATTAATTTAATTTTTGTTTGTTTTAACTTCAGTTTCAGCGAAATTAAAAAAAATTTAAACGGTAAATGATGGTAAAAATATCTCATTAATTTAAATTTTGTTTGTTTTAACTTCAGTTTCAGCGAAATTTAAAAAAATTTTAAAAAATTTAAACGGTAGATGATGGTAAAAATATCCGATTAATTTTATTTTTGTTTGTTTTAACTTCAGTTTCAGCGAATGATGATAAAATGTGTAGCGTTATAGAAAAAGACTTGGAAAAGGATGTTAAGATGAATAAAATAATTTTTAGATCAGTTTCGCATATAACAAATTTTGCGCACAATTAAATGCAAGGTTAAAAATATATTTAATTTATGAGAAAGAATTGCTGTGGTTTTACAACGAGCAGATTAAATATGATGAATAAATAGGCAGTAAAAAATATTAATTATACGCACGATAGGTTTTACTTAATCCATTAAGTGCCAGCGATCCGTTATCGCAACATTTCGCTCGCAATTTTTTTTCCTGTAAATTTACATTATTGAATTCCGTTTTTTTTACAGGAGTAGATAAAATATAATAGATAAATAGGTACTAAAAAATATTGATTATGCGCACGATAGGCTTTACTTAATCCATTAACTCGCAACGATGCGTTATCGCAATATTTCACTCGCGATTTCTTTTCGGTAAATTTACTTTATTCGATTCTGTTTTTTTTAAGATTAAGCTTCGAAAATTTGTTTGCTATTTCTATCGTCGCTATTTCTGCGCTGTCAAAAAATCCTTTTTATACACTTTTGTACCCCTATTTTACTAATTGGGACTCAATAGGTCAACAGTCTTCCGCATATTATAACAAATTAATTCTAACCAACATACTCATCAGATATTTCTACCAGTAATCAACAAAATACTACAAACAGCAGCGAATTCACCGACGTAGGACACAATAAAATATTAAAACACCAATTTCACAATAAAATAAAATTTCTTCTTAAAGAAAACTTACAAGTGCAAAATTGCACAGAATCCACGCAGTCTAAAAAAAATACACAAAATATCCAAATTATAATGCTTTTTATAATACCTGGTAGATGAAACAACTTCTTCCCAAAATTCTATTTTTTTTTTCACCATATTCTCAAAAACATAAATGTTCATAAAAATCCACGGTCCGATAATAACGTGACACCACTTGATTCGACTCGCGGAACAGTAAATCACAGACATAATATAAAAATAAAAAAATTCACGGCAGTAGTGTACACGTAATAAACCGAGGAAAAAGGTGTATTCTGGAGGTTGATGAACGCAAAATTGCTTAACTTTGCTCCAATATCGTGCGGCGATATTGGAAATAGTTCCCTCCGGTGCGAAATGAAATTTCTCGGAGAAAGCAGCTCGCTCGAAATTGTATTGTGTTTTTCGCGGAAAATTGACCGAGTCGACTCCGGGCCGAAACTTGGCGACAATTAATGAGACGTATTGTACCGTCCAATTTCTCGCTCGTTACTCGTAGCACTCGCAACCAATTGTTTCTTACTCGGTGCGGGCAACTCGCCGATTCACGTAGGCCACTCTCGATCCCTTTTCGTCTCGTCCTTATAATACACACCGGTTCGGGGTCTTCCTCTCTTTCTTGTTAACAGTACCGTCCCTCTCCTCGTTCCCTTCTCTCTTTCTCTTCGTTCGAGACCATTGTTCACGGTGTGGACGGTCCATTAAGGGCCTAGACGGCAATTCGCAATTAAATGCTTCTCCGAACGGATGCGAGGAGGACTCCGATCTCCCTTCTCTCCTTGCTCGAAGAGAGCCACTTTCGGAATCTCGCTACGTCGCTGGTTTGTCGGAATTTAAATAGCAACTTGAAATTCCGAGCAATCGATTCGACAGATTCAGTTGGAGAATAGAGTGAAATGGTTTCGGATCATTTTATTGGTATTACGAGGTAGATGGTTCTTTGGATAATGTGCTGTGTTCTTAGGGTATGCGGGATCTAGAGACGGTACACAGTGGGTGATCAAGTTATTATGATCACTTTGAAATAATTACTTGTTACAACTTTGAGCAGAGATGGAAATGAAAGTGCACTTGAAGTAACACCTTTTTCAGTATAAAAATTGTTTTTAGGTTTTTAATGATTTACAATGATTTTAAGTCTGCTACAAATTATTTGAAATATTGTTAAGATATATTGTCAGTATTTGTTGAATTATATTTAAAGCTGGTGGATGTATATGAAAAATATGATAAGTTCGCATACTATTATTTAATAGTGTTGAAACAAGTAACAGTCAAGGAAAACACAAGTGACAAAGATAATCTGATAAATCGTTAGTATCAAGTCATATAATTGGAAATGAATAATGGCAGCATAAAATGTTAGCCTATTACAAGTATACCTTTAATTGTTTACGTTATAGAGAAAAATTTGCACTGTCTTTTTAAGATTTTTGTGAGAGTCTTCTTTGATAATTTTGTTAAAAGTGTTCAGTGACTTATGAACGGCAGTGTATATTAGAAGAATATCGAGTTGTTCTAATAGATCTTAATAGAATGTATTACAATCTTTGATAAAAATTTTTAATCCATCTGGAAGTACAGGCACTGAAACTCTTTATTTTTAAAAGATGGGGTTTGTCGAGAGTCCTCCGTTTTTATTTTTCCCAGTCTAATTCTTAGCATTAAAATTACCAAAGCGGTCGAACGATGGAGTTCATAATTTTTCCCAGAAATTTTACAAATTTTTAACTAAAATGCACAGTTAAAATTTAAAAAATTTTAAAAATTTTAACTGTGCATTTTTCAGCACTTTCTTGGTTAAAGATTTGCTTCCGTTTCATTATGTATTTTTTCATTCACCTATCATTTTGATTTCTTCGATACTGTGGGTAGAGAATGTCTTGGTGTATGTGAGAGAGATCCCTCATAAAACCTAGGTCTCAAATTTTCGGAGATACGATGGGACCTCGTTTCCAATTGATACGGCCTTTAGCCGGAAAATAATATAAAAGAGCCGAGGAAACATAGTTTTAGTCTGTTTTTAAGTCAACCACTGTAAAAGCATTTCAATATACACTACTATTCCTACTGTTGAATGTTTATTTGTAAAATAAATTCAACAGAGTTTTGAATAAGTATATTTATTAATATCTATTGATGACGTGTTACAAAAATGACCTGGAATGGTGTTAGCTTGAAGGAAAAAATCGAACCGACGAAAAGGCAAAGGAAAAGTCAGACACTCGCTGAGTGCCATAAACCAATACCTGACCCTTGCAAGGAAGGGGACCGCAACAGTATACGCGACTATTTCTAAAACATTAAAAATATATGTATACTATACTATATAATAACGCTTATTTTTAACACCTACAATACAAATAAGTAAATGTACTTTAATCGCCGATAGTTCCGGTACTAGAACAACCATAGTTATTTAAAACTAAACCCACGGTCTTTAATATAAAAAGCGTTTAATAAAAAACAAAAAACAGCAGTAAACCCTCGCTAAAATTCCTTTCTTCTCATATGCATTCTCACAAAAAAGGAAAAAGAAAAAAATTCCTCTAAACAACTCAGCCAAAACACAAGAGAGAAAAAGTGAAATAACTCAACGTAAGCAACGTTTGCCAACTTTTTTCAGGGCAGAACGCGTCACAAGGGTGTACTTTATGGAGATGAATAAATTTTCCTTAAAACAAGAGCGGAAAGCGGCGGAGGAGGAAGAAAGGCCAACTTTTACGGTGACCTCATAGGCTTAGCTCTCGCGTCTTTTTCGCCAATGTGTCTCTGTCCCGGATGATGCTCGCCAGAATGGAATTTCATTTGACGAGTCCGCGGGAAGGGGTGCACACGTCAAAGAGATACCATCGTTGTTTCCATCCGGCCGTGGAAAATGTTGCATACCATCTGTATTCGTTCGCGTGTCCTTCTGTGCGCGCGGATCCACGGGCGCGGTTAAATTTTTGTCGAAGAGCATATTTCTCTTTTCTTTTCTCGATCCGCTCGATTTCCCTTTGGCCCTCGATATTGCCTCGGTGAATTTTTTGACGGATAGGCAAATCGAAAGAGCCCGCGATGCCACGTATTATCGAGTCGATTTTCGCGGAACCAAGGTGAGGCTGGAATTTATTACACCCACGGTGCAGTTTTTTATGTCGTCACGTTTGGGCGTGTTGGTGGCATACACGGTTATTTTGTGCGGATAAATAGGTGATAGCGATAAACCGTTTTATCTTGAGTGTGTGAGGAGATAAATGCGAGATTAGGAGACGACGATGGGTTAAATACACGCCGGTGTTGTAAATGAAAAAAAAGAAAAAAAAGAAAAAGAAAGAAAAAGAAAGAAAAAAAAAATTCGTAATGCAAGGGAGAGAAATCTTTTAACAAGATTGACTCGTTTGCTTTTATTTACTATTTTATTTTTATCAACTGTTGCTTATTGGTTTAGGATTTTTACGCTGTAATCATCAACTTTCTGGTTATATCAGATTTCGTATATATTTTTAACCTCTTTGCGGACGAGCACTCTTTCGACTCTGATTCGAGGCACGTGGAGGATAATTTCTATATGGAACGAGATTATAAATTAAGTATCTAAACAATTGGACAGAAAATAAAATAGAAAGTAGACAAATAGTCGATGAAACTTGGCATTGGCGTCTCCTATTCGTGTGTCGCTGTAGAGGCGACGATTCGACTTAGGAATCAAATTATAATGTCGTCGCAGCGGCGACATTCGTCCGCAAAGGGTTAACAGAAAATTACAAAAAAATAGGTAAAATGCATATTTTTTAAAAATAAAGAAATTGGTAATTTTTATCGCTTTGGTAGTCGTCAAGCCAATGACGGTCAAGTTAAAATGAAATTGAAAGCTGATAGCTCGTGTTATGATTTTGTCACGGCACAAGGAGGAATTTGGTTGTGGCTTTTTTTATTCATTTTATTTATTTTTTTTTTTATTTTTTTTTTAATTTTTTATAGAAACACCAACACTTCAGAGGGGCGCTTTTAACGGTTTGTAAACTCACGCACGAACGCGGTCGTCGATGCGTGTCCCTTATCTGTGATGCGTGTCATGCATGGCGAACACATTTCCGGCACTCTCTGTCTGCAGTTGCACCTATCTATTGACCCGTCGTTCAGTTTGAGCTTGCAGTTAAACCGTAAGCCGCTGTAACACTTTATCCACACGCATACCTGATTAGGTGGGCATTGTTTCATAGTTGGAGCGGTGTTTCAGTTTCTGTCGCAAATGAAGAAATATGGTCGTTCCTTCTTGAATGGTAAACGATAGAGAAAGTTCATAAAACATGGGCGCAGTTGGCGTGTTTTTTAACGAAAGATAAATATTGGTTGTGGTTGCAGGCGAGAAATTTGTTTAACGATGGTTATTGTTGAAAGTGATCAATCTCTGGCGAAGAGATTGGTTTTCACTTCGATGAAAGTTGAATTCTTTTTTTTTTTTTATTTCTCGTAGCCTAATATCGGGCAAGATGAAATCTATGAGATTATTTCATTTTATTCAACGGCTTCTTTATGTTTCGTTAATTGTTAATTATTGGTTTAGGATTCGTGCTGTAATTATCCATTTTCTGGTTATATCAGACTTTAATTCTTCATCAATAACTTTCTATATAAATTTTCTTGAGAAAAAATTCCATTCTCTAAGATCTTTGCTTATTGTTTCAGTATTGTGATTTCTCTTACTTTGACTGCAATTAAAAATATGATCATCATACTAAAAATATATATGATTTTTTAGTACAGGATTATATAGATGAATTATACTAAATTTTATCATACGTTATCAAAATTTCTTAATTTACAATTCAATTCCTTTATTCCCAAACCAATAACAGAATACACAAAATTCGCTTAACACTTTTATCCAATCCTGTACCAGTTCTCCAGCTAATTTTTTCAGCAATTCGAAATTAATAGAAATTTCCTATATTTGAATAAATTTCTACACCACGATTCTAAATTCTTTTTATTTAAAAATTCTTGCCTTCCCAGAAATCTGTTATTTATCTGCTCGACTCTCCCCAAAAAAATTCACCATATCGCGTTCTTCCAAATAGCAAAGATATCGAAACTTTATTATTTGCACAAGGTGTTGCATTCCTCAAACACCCACGGTTATCGCAGCTAATAGCGGAGGCTGTGTAAAAAAAGTCCAATGTTTAGTTTCCATACGAAGGAACCTAATTTTCCGCGAACGGGTCGGTCGAAGCTGCCGGCCGGAAGTTTCATTCGGTCGGCGGAAATAATTTCAACATTCAAATCGTAGAGCGTCGATCGGCGAGCCCCCAGGTATTGATTCCCGTTAACGGTGCGGAAGGTGCTAAAATGATTTCGCCAGAACCACCGTTCGCAAGCTCATTTAATTACGCGAACAACCGCGGGCTGTTTTGTCGCCGATCCTTTCAGCGACTCTTCGTGCTCGTGGATGTTAATAATCTAAATGGAGAGAAGGTGAACGCCTAGGGAGCACGTTTACGTTTCCGTGGCCGAGCCAATGACAAAGGAGAGCTTTGACGGTCGGTTGTTAAAGCACCAAATTTCGCTGCTTATCGCTGCGTCTTGTGTGCCAGGATTTTGTGTTATAAAGGAATATTGTACCGAAACTGAATTTATAGTTGGTTCACGGTTCAACTCGAGGCAGTTGGTAGCTTAACCTTTTATAGCCTGAATTTTGTCTGCTTATCGGAGAAAATTTTTAACGGTAAACCTACCAAGATTAAAGTAGATCTAATTGTACGCTGAGAAATAAAAATGATAGGTGTTTAAAAAAAAAAACGAATCTTTATCCACATTTTTTACAGGAAATCACGAAAAATCATCTCGATTTGTATGGTTGTAAATTTATAGAATTTCTAGGAGAAATTACAAGCCGGTCATTTTGACCGGTAGGTTTAGTGTTAAACTAATAATTGCTATAGATGGATCATGGTGTTGCTACGGTGATACAGTAATTAAATTTAATATAACAGTGATAACTAGATGAAAGAAATTTTTTAAAATATAGGATAAAGTTGTAATCGAATAAAATTTTTATTTGCTTGTTTTTACAAGTAATTTATGTAGTAAATGTGGAAATATTTTAGTTTTTAATTTAAAAAATTTAAGTTTTGAAGTTTCCAAACACTTAATTTTAGTTTTTATACGAAGCGATTGGTTCTGGAGGTAATTTCTTATTTATCATTATTTGTGGCTTTCACGAATTGAAAGAAACGAAATACGTGGTGTATTTTTAAATACTGTTTATATGTTGGAAGAATTTATGATAATTGCTATAATATAAATTGAACGAATAATATTGGTAAGGTAATATTTCATATTTCCATCTATGCAACATTTTAAATGCCATTAGTGAAACTTTTATTCATTATCCCGTTTCAAGAAAAATATTGAGAAATAAAAGAAGTTATTTTTCTAAATTAAAATTATAATTTTGTTTTGCAATTAAAATTTTACAAACTCTTGTATTTTTAAGTACAATACACTTAAAAAATGGAGACTTTAAACGAACATACCGCTGCTCAACATCAATACTGGCACAGCTAAGGAAAAAAAATCTAAAATTTGCTTTTATCAAACACAAGATCTACATTACATTTCTATTTTTACTAAATTTACCGGAAACTACGCTAATTGACTAACAATTACACAAAACAATTAAAATCTATAGATCCACTATTTTCAAGAGTATAAATTAAAAAATTCCATTCCTTTGAAACGTACATTCTTTAACTTGCCATCAATGCCAAACATCGATGCAATACGTTGCGTCCTAACGCGAATAAAAAAAAAATACCACGATCTGTGCGATAAAAGTTGCTGGATGGCAGAAAATACCGTTTCGGTAGGAAACATTGCGAGGCCATTTAACGTTCATCGTGTCGTTATTGTCACGGTTCGTTCCGAAAATGATGCTCGATAAAGCACGCACAAATATCCGGCAGACAAACTGCAGTCCGTTGTAACGCGGCTAATTCGACTACGCATCGAGGACCACTCGTATATCGTTCGACACGTAGAAACGTGCGAGCCTCTGATGTGCACCAGAAGTTCCATGGGGGGTTTGCATTCTGCTGCGAAACGCAGTAGCCGTGTACCACGGGGACCATCCCCGTACCACGGCCTGCGAATGAATGGCTGACTGGTTGACGCTGTAGGGGTTGTTATTTTGTTGCCACTGTCACGCGTCCACCTGTTCTAATAGGGCTCGTACACTGCGATCAAGGTGTGATAGGAAGATTAAAATACGAAAGAATATTTTTGGATCGTTTCGTTGTTTCAGTTCGATAGTGGTATAATTAAAAAAAATAATTTAACTAAATATTTTTGGTTCGTTTCGTTGTTTGACTTCGATAGTGGTATAATTAAAAAAAATAATCTAACTAAATATTTTTGGATCGTTTCATTGTTTGACTTCGATAGTGATATAATTAAAAAAAAATATTTAACTAAATATTTTTGGATCGTTTCGTTGTGTGACATCGATAGTGGTATAATTAAAAAAAAATATTTAATTAAATATTTTTGGATCGTTTCGTTGTTTGACTTCGATAGTGGTGTAATTGAAAAAAATAATTTAACTAAATATTTTTGGATCGTTTCGTTGTTTGACTTCAATAGTGGTATAATTAAAAAAAAAAATCTAATTAAATATTTTTGGATCGTTTCGTTGTTTGATTTCGATAGTGGTATAATTAAAAAAATATATTTAGCTAAATATTTAACTTTTTGTTAATTTTGTATACTCCATTGGCTCCTCTATAAAATTGTGACGTTATTAGATGTTTATAATTATGACGATCAATAAAGAATTATTAAAGACAGAGGTTTGGAAATGTTTATCGCGTAACGTGTTTTTGTTGTTCACAGTCTTAAATTATAGTAGAATTATTTTTATGATGAGAAGGAAGGAGCACTAAATGTTCCAACTAATTGAAACTCATGAAATTCAGAGGGATTCAATTCTTGGAGAATCTTGGATAATAATTTGAAACTGTGAACAATATTGTATAAGAAATATGTTCAGAAGTTGTTTATTCATCAAAATAATTATAAATGTGTAATGAGCTCGCAATTATGATTGGTACTGTATGTGTAATTTTCTTCGGAGACTAAGCTGAATTTTGTATTTTCATTAATCTGAATCTTTTTTTATAATTTTGAAACGAAGCGAATTAATCGAATGAATAGAAAATTGGATCGTTTGTGATTTTCTTTTCTTGTAAAAGCAACGCTTTAAGTTTTTACAATAGTCCTGTGAAACTTAAAATAGTTTAGGAGTGCAGAGCGTTAAATATTTAAAATTCAGAAGTTAAACATTTTAAACTTCAGATCGTATAAAATAATCGATCGCATGTTCAAGAATATAAATATTTTCAGCGTCTCATTAATATCCTCCAATAAAATAAAAGTGCTTTATAAAAAACTTACTTTAAATTTTTATGATAAAAAATTAATAACGTAGAATTTCTGAGCCCAACAAAATGATACGATCAATCAGATAGATTGATACAAATATTAGTACAACAAATTACAACACGTTAAATCATCGTCATAATTACACAATAATTTGTACAATTATGCAGCATTTATCAGTAACAAGGAATGTCTAAAAACCCACCGAAGATAATTATTTCAATGGGATTCTAATTCAACTCATGTCTTATTCAAACATCCACGGAGCGCAAGATTGCACGTTCAAGATCTTACCGTGAAAGTTAAAATATTTTAATTAATAAGCGAGTTTCCTCCAGCAACGCGGATGTAAATTACAATGTGGGATTCGCTGTTTCCTGAAAGGTTCGGATGAATTAACATCGAACGTGTGAATGAATGCTGGCGAGGTAAAAAAAAGGAAAAAGAAAAAAGAAAGAAAGAGAAAAATAATTATGAGAAACGCTGTTAATTTAAGAATTATTTAGCCTCGTTACAAATTAACGAGCAACCGGCTCGCTTTATTATCCTGCAAATAACAAATTTACTTTCCGCCTAACGATCGGTAAATTCTCCCGAGGTTATGAACAACTGTGACGTCCTTGAATAAGTCGCAGACAATTTTCTTCCGCTCCTGTTACCTCTCCCGCTGCAAATTATTTCTTCTTATCGATCGACTTATTTTCCTTTTCCATCTGGTGTTCCTCTACCTCTCGCGCTGCCCGTTCTCTATTTCTTAAGACACTGACGCGATAGAGGAAATAGTTACACGGTTAGAGAAAATTGGAACTTGTGACAAGCTAGGCTTTAGGTCACCGTGTTTACCTAACAGCGAAACGGTCTACCGAAACTGCAATTGACAGTATAATTCGATGACCCAGATATGAAAAAGAGAACGTTAAAAAATGGCCATTTTTCACGTCACTTGGAAATAAAAAATCCGTACAGGATCTTTAAGTGTTTTCCGAGGAATTAAAAATGGCATCGTTTCCTCGAAAAGTGTAGAGTTGGTAATTATTGTTCCAGTCGATTTACTTTGGTTTTGCTTGATTTATTAGCCGACTTTTTTATTAATCGTGTTGGAAATGGATCGATGTTTGAAAAAAGGAGATGAATTGTATCGTTTAAGCGAGATCGCATCATTATCATGTGTATTTTAGGTATATTCGTTTTTAATAACTTTCTTCAACGCCTTTTTGGAAAGACGAGAAGGATATTTATTGTTTCTTGAGATACGCTATTAAAAGTTCTGCATTAATTTTCCATCTTTTAATCTTTATTATGGCAGTATCATTATTAATACTAGAACTTACCAAAATTGTCGAAACAACCAATTCATTTCTCATAGAAATTTGATAAATCTACCACGGTACCTCTCGGAAAATTTTACCTCATTTTCTGCTTAAAACATAAACGAAGCTACTTTGTATTATGTATTCTTTTTTCTTACATTTTGGTATAAATAAGAATACCTTAATCGTTGGTGGTTCAATTGTTAAGCAAAATTAACCCTCTGTAATTAAAATAAATAAATTAAAATAAATCTCTATAATTAACCTCTATAATTAAAATAAAAAACCCCGAATTTTGTCTACTTTGATTACAGTTTTTCGCTTTGATTCGAAAATTCTTAAAGTAACAATTCCTATAGATGAATCGTGGTATCACTGCAGTAATGCAGTAACCAAATTTAATAGTACAGTGATTATCAAATAAAATAAATTTTTTGAAATACAGATACATTAATTTGTAACATTTAAGTCACACGGTCCCATAGAGGGTTAATCTCAGAAATCAAATTGTTCATCGAATCTGGCAATCCGGCGGATATTTAAAAAAGCATTCGCAATAATGTTCGTCCTGGGTGTCTCAAAGTAATGGAATTTTCTGTCGCAATTGTGTAAATGCGTCTAAAGGACATCGAGGCGCGTACCGTTCATACGATAATGTGAAAGTGCTTCGGTCGTTATTCACAGGGACACCGTACAGGAATGCACTTATCCAATCGTCACGGGCACGCGTGCACGATTCTTTCGTTCGCATACCTGCACGAACGGTGTTTTTTTTCCCTCCACGGATTGGCAAGCCTAATTGCTCGGTTTCGTGGGCGATTCCTGATGGCAGTAATTGTAAGATTACCACCGAAGTGGCGTCTCCGCGGTGAAAACAAGATAATCGCGCATCGTACTCTGCCTTTTAAAAGATTTTAGTCGAGCAACGCCGCTAACGAGAATAGTTTTCGCGTATTGGATAACATTTTAGTGCATCCGATTTTGCGACGTTGCGTATGGACACGGGTATGGATAAAAATTTTAGTTGTGGATTTTTATTCTTGTAAATACTTTAATATCATTCTTGGATATTAATTTTTATGTCAATAATGCAGATTGTCCACGTTGTTCTGTACAATATAGTTCGTTGTCTAATTTTAGTAGTTTTCTCATAATAAATTTCTAAACTCGAAGCAAACGTGTGTAGAAAGTGTACCGAATAACAATTTGACTCGATATTAAAATCTTTTTAGATCTTTTTAGGGAAGATAAAATATTTTAAGTGAAAATTTGTAAAAGGTTTAATGAACTTAGAACCGCAGAGAAAGAAAATTGTAGAGTTGTTAAAACCCGATTTTTTAACGATTAATACGTATGTTATCTGTTTCTGTTACTCTATTGAAAAACATATTTGATATTTTAATAACAAAATTTCTTTATTTCTGTTATAATATTATAGACATTATGGATGTTAAGAATTTTACGCATTTATTCCACTATTTTTCTCGTCTTCCTTCTTTTTCTTACAAGCTTTGCAAAATTTCTTTATTTCTGTTATAATATTATAGATATTATAGATATTATGGATATTAAGAATTTTACGCATTTATTCCGCTATTTTCCTAGTTTTCCTTCTTTTTCTTACAAGCTTTACAAAATTTCTTTATTTCTCTTATAATATTATAGATATCATGGATATCAAGCTTTGCAAAATTTCTTTATTTCTCCTATAATATTATAGATATTATGGATATCAAAAATTTTACGCATTTATTCCGCTATTTTCCTAACTTTCTTTCATCTTCTTACAAGCTTTAAATGTAAATTATAGATCAATATTAGAGCCGTTTTATTTTTATTTCTGTCTAGCATAATTCTTCTTTACTTTCCGTCTGAGTTCTTACAATACCGTTGTTAGACTCATATCATTACAATTTATTCCTCAGACAATAAATACTCATAAACAGATATTATCGAACCGTAAAAATCATTTTAAGAGTTACCATAAATATAATTCGACTTTAAAGAATTTCGAACAAAACAGTTCTCTACCAAAGAAATTTTTAATTGCAAATGTTTTAAATTCAAGTATTCAAAAAAAAATCTTACCAACGATAATATTATCCGTTGAGATTGTTAAAAGATAAAAGCAAAAGCAAGCGCGTATGAATAAGTAATTTTTAGATTACAGACAAAAGCGTACACCGTCCCTCTCATGACGCGTTAACACGTGAAACATAGTCTGTAGTTATCGAACGCTATCCTGTTCCTCGTACCATCCATTGTCCATCGACAATAGAATCTTCGTTCGACGAATTATTTGCCTCGGCTACACGATGGCATCATCCGCCTAAACCGAGCTTCATTTCCTCGTGCTTCCATAAAACGTCCAGTCAGCCTTTCTCGACTTCCCTTGATTCTATTGTGCATACGTAACAAGGAGAGTCCGATCTCGTCTAATCAGTGATTTTGAAATACCCTTCTAAGCTCGCTCTTTGCACCCCCCTATGGAAGTCCCATATGAATATACATGCATAATGTATGTGAAAGAGTCTGCACACGCGACTGAACAGATTCTGGCGGAGTGGCAACCCACGACCGGAAAGATTGCACTCGTGGTTGCTGCAGTTTGCATTTTTGGATCCATAGGGTAACATCGTTTCAACGGATTTGCGTTCCGACATCGCGTGTTCGTGAAACTTTCGATAACGCTATCTGATTCCGCGAGCAGCTTGGCTTCTTGGGAGCAACGATAAGTTGAAATTAACTTCGTGACATATGTAGGTGGGAGAAGAGCTCTATAATTATTTTTTTTTTTATTATTGTTTTAATTGAATTTAATTCAAATTGTTAACACCGGAACTAGAATTAACTATAACTAGAGCTAGGTTGAAATAATCAATTTGTTATTTTTTATAAAAATTTTATAAAGTTACTGTGATACGTTTTGGGCAATTTTCTATGGTTTTTTGTTAAATGGATAAAAACTTGCCAAGCTTGTATTATATATATTTTTTGTTTTCTTAGGCATGGAATAGTATACTTGAAAAGTAGGTTGTTTTAGTGTTGAGAATTATCGAGGGATTAACGATCCATTTACACCAATTATTAATTTAAAAATTTTCAAATCAAGGTGAAAAATTGTAATCTTAATTTTTTCTCCAATAAGCAGACAAAAATCGGGCTATAGAGGGTTA
>SMSQ01020302.1:119790-137885 GCA_019453375.1 Ctenoplectra terminalis | reverse complement strand
GTGTTCTCGGGAAACCAGATTTACTCTGGAGAGGAAATCTCGAAGAAACCGCGTTTGCTGAGAGATTGATGAGTATCCAGATGTTGAAACATAAACGTGCTGTTTACGAGAAAGTGAAGCGACAACAGAAAACAGTACGAGGCATCGAAGGTAGACATCATTGTTGGTCCAGTGCAATTTTCTTGTAAGATAGTTTGGCTTTAATCATTTATTTTAATGCCGTAATTTATTTCAATCACGGCACCCATTTTACTCGAGCAATTTTGGAGTATCGTTACGATTCTTCTTCCCATAGAAAATCAATCATTTTTTAAGCTATTTAGATTAATTCTTCGCACATATTTTAAACTATTGATCAGAGCTCGAGGAATAATTTTAATCGTGTAACCGCCAAATTTGATCAGCGAAACATTGGGATTTTGTGGAATAAAACGTGCGAATCTCTGATCTGTTTAACAGCCAATGTATGTTACGTTTGGATGGAACGTGTCATTTAATTAAAAAATTATAATTTATTATTAGACGTTGAAGGATTTAGTTTATCTTTTTATCGAAATTCAAATTAAACGCTACGCGATATCTGTGTCGTCACTTCGGTGGTATCTTGGTGGTCTAACAAAAGTGTTCCTTCAATCAGCAAACAAAAGACACACCTGGGCTTCTTATCTCTCTTCGAAACGCTTCGGGGAAATTTGCATACTCAAATCTCAGGTGTTAGAGTCACACGACGTGCGCTCGTATTTTTCTCCTTCAATACGCTAAAATTAGTTATATCGTTGCAATCCTTAAATTCTTTATTTTTTTAATCCATTCTTAGATTCGTATTAACCCTCATAAGCTCCCATTTTCTCTTTCCAGATGCTATAAAATGTTTCATTTCTCTCCAATCGTATTGTAATTTGATGTATCTGTTTAAAATATCAAGTTGCGAGCGAAGAAACAATTTATCGAAACTTTCTCCAAAATATTAACACTAAACCTACCGACGATTACATTATACCTATTTCTATCAAAGAAATTACAATAATAGATACTTGGAAAAATACATCATACGCCAGAAACGAATCTTTAACACTAAAACTACCAAAACGGCTAAAATGACCCGGCTTGTAATTTCTCCTGGAAATTATATAAATTCACAGTGATTCAATTTGGGNAGCAATTTTGGAGTATCGTTACGATTCTTCTTCTCATAGAAAATCAATCATTTTTGAAGCTATTTAGATTAATTCTTCGCACATATTTTAAACTATCGATCAGAGCTCGAGGAATAATTTTAATCGTGTAACCGCCAAATTTGATCAGCGAAACATTGGGATTTTGTGGAATAAAACGTGCGAATCTCTGATCTGTTTAACAGCCAATGTATGTTACGTTTGGATGGAACGTGTCATTTAATTAAAAAATTATAATTTATTATTAGACGTTGAAGGATTTAGTTTATCTTTTTATCGAAATTCAAATTAAACGCTACGCGATATCTGTGTCGTCACTTCGGTGGTATCTTGGTGGTCTAACAAAAGTGTTCCTTCAATCAGCAAACAAAAGACACACCTGGGCTTCTTATCTCTCTTCGAAACGCTTCGGGGAAATTTGCATACTCAAATCTCAGGTGTTAGAGTCACACGACGTGCGCTCGTATTTTTCTCCTTCAATACGCTAAAATTAGTTATATCGTTGCAATCCTTAAATTCTTTATTTTTTTAATCCATTCTTAGATTCGTATTAACCCTCATAAGCTCCCATTTTCTCTTTCCAGATGCTATAAAATGTTTCATTTCTCTCCAATCGTATTGTAATTTGATGTATCTGTTTAAAATATCAAGTTGCGAGCGAAGAAACAATTTATCGAAACTTTCTCCAAAATATTAACACTAAACCTACCGACGATTACATTATACCTATTTCTATCAAAGAAATTACAATAATAGATACTTGGAAAAATACATCATACGCCAGAAACGAATCTTTAACACTAAAACTACCAAAACGGCCAAAATGACCCGGCTTGTAATTTCTCCTGGAAATTATATAAATTCACAGTGATTCAATTTGGGCAATTTTTCGTGATTTTCTGTGAAAAATATAGGTAAAGATTTCTTCTCCTTACGTTATGTATTTTTTTAAAATACCTATCATTTTTATTTCTTTGGATACGAATAGGTCTATTTTAATCGTCGGTAGGTTTAGTGTTAACCATATATTTTACAGAAAATCACGAAAAAAAAATACTCAAAAGTGCACCGTTAGTAATTTATAAAATTTGGGAAAGAAATTAGGAACCGGTCATTTGACCGCGTTGGTAGCTTTAGTGTTAATACATCAAATAAAAAGCTAACATAGTTTGTCTAATTTTTTCTGAGGAACGTATGAAGATTAAATTATATCGTAGTTGCATTTGCAAGAACCAAGTTTGACAAACTTAAAGTTAATTCTTTTTTATCAACTTTTAATTCTGTTTGCGAAGAATATCTTGACTAAAAATCGACTTGGTTAGCAGTTTAACAAATATGTAAATTTTTTCCAGACTCGAGAGGATGATCGACGAATTCCAGATTCAAATCGACCAAGTGAAGGCAACGAGGGTGGAGGATCGTAGGTGAAAGCGGTTCTCCATCGAGCGCTACGGTGGTCGCAATAACCTTAGTTCCCTCGTACGTTTGCGGGCGTAGCATTATAACGTGTGCGCGTCGCATACTTACGTGGCCAGCACAAGGTGCGGCTTTAGTCCACGATTCTTCTCGGGTTCGTCCTATGCCCATTATGCGAGCGAACTGTTCGTCGTGCCTTTCTTTGGGCCCTCGATTAAGCATCGTCCACAGCAACATCAACCAGTTCTTTCATATTCCGTTGACAAACCTTGAGTTTATTAGTTTCTTTCCTTCTAGATTTTCTAAGAAAAAAAAAAGATTATTGGATAACTGGTATGTGTAAGTATTGTACAATTATTTAGAAATTTCAGTTCTTTGAGTATTGTAAAATTATTTGGAAATTTGTGTTCTGTAAGTGTTTTAAAATTATTTAAAAATATTAATTCTGTGAGCGTTATGAAATTATTTTGAAATTTCAGTTCTGTGAGTATTATAAAATTATTTATAAAATCTCAGTTTTATGAATATCATAAAATTATTTTAAAATTTCAGTTTTGTCAGTATTATAAAATTATTTATAAAATCTCAGTTTTGTGAGTATTATAAAATTATTTATAAAATCTCAATTTTGTGAGTATTATAAAATTATTTTAAAATCTCGGTTCTGTGAATATTATAAAATTATTTAAATATCTCAATTTTGTAAGTATTGTAAAATAATTAAAAAATCTCAAATTGGAATATTTTAAATTGGTCTACTGTTAATAACATAATTTAAGTGGAAATGGTTGTACAGCATAGATCAAATAATATTAGAGAATTTCTACTGAAACTCGATAAAACGCGAAGCATGATTCAACGGTTGCGTTCTATTTAGATTATCAGTGAGCATTTTGAAAATAATCTCTTTATCTTCGTGTTAACAAGTGCAACTGATAACGATGGACAATAAAATGCCATAATTATGGAATTATGCTTTGTTAACGTCCGACAGTGGATTGAAATTATAAAGTAGAAACTGTTGAACAACGTTATATTGATAAAAACAGAATTCTATGAATAGAGCTTCTTTACTTCGCCGATTTATTTGCATATAGCTTTCTATGAAAGGTGGAGAAAAGTAGTGATAACGTTCGTTAATCTAAGAGCTATAAAGTTTGCATTTAATTGGACTTTGCAAACTTTTAACAAGACAAATTAATTCACAGCTCTGTAACAACTAAATTAATATTCATCGGTGAAACAATTATCAGAAATCAAGTAACCATTGTTAAAATACTTTATAACGAACCGCCAATCATTTTTCCATTCTTTTATATCAACGATAAAATAATCAAACGTATAATAAAAAGGAAGCAGAACAAAAATACCAATTAGACTACGAGAAACAGCAATTTGTATCAAGTCAAATAATAATTATTAAAATAAATACAAGAAATTTTCCAATCAAACATAAAGTACAAGAAACATCATTTCTAAACTAGTTTTCATTAATTAATTACATGAAGTAATAGTTATTAGCATACCAGTTAAACTAGTTTTCATAGCATCTAAACCAGTTTTCATTGATTAATTAAACGAAGCAATAGTTACTACAATATTTTATAACAAAATACCATCAACTTTTCCATTCTTCTTCTTCGTAATACGTAAATTAAATATAAAGTTAAATTCGAAGAAACGCGCTGATTAATCATAGACTACACGAAACATCAATTCGCAGCTCTGCAACAGCTAAACCAATTATTTACCAACGAATCGCGCCAAGTAATAATTATTAAAATATTTCACAACAAAATACGACCAACTTTTCCACTCTCTTTCCTTAGCAATAAGATTGAGAGCTCGAAAGCATCGACCATAAACCAAATCAGTTCGCGGCTCGTTACCAATCCGCGTTGGTCGCTTGAGTCGTTTGCGTACAAATGGAACACGCGAGTTTCCGACCATAAAATCGCACCGTGTAAAAAAAAAAAAAAAAAACAAGATTCACGCGATTGCGAAACAACCAATTGTGAAAGAACCATTAAGAGAAGAAGCAGAGACGTGTGCATACAGACGCGTTCCCATTGGGCGCGTCTGCGTATCTGCGACTCGCGACTTCGCGCCGACCAAGAACGCGACTGGCGCTTTGATGTAGCCGCCATTCTGGGAGACACTTATTATTGTCGTGTCTGACAACGGTTTGAGACACATCGGGCTGACTCGCGAACTGGGTGGCCCGCAAAAATTTTCCATTCGCTACTTGCTTTCTCGTGGACGAAGATTGATCGATACCACTTGGGACAATTTTCAATTGAAAATGGTTAGGTTCGGGTTGCTTTCAAAATTGTTGAATAACCGGGTACAGTATTGGACGAAATTATAATAACTTTAGAGTAACAGTTATTTACATATTACTGTTATTTACATATTAATCTCTTCAATGTTTTCTACATTGGCCGATAAGCGTTCGATTTTACTTAAAACACGCGGAGAGGAAAAATTAAGAAAAATTAAGGAAAACTATCATTTTCGCTCAATTCCACTTAATTTGAATAGTACAGGAAAGTTTCTTAATACGAAAAGGATTCCGAATATGAGGAAGATTAATATTTATTAATATTTCATATCCATAAATTACATTCCTGGCGACCATCGTTGTCCTTCTGTGCACAAAGAAAAACGGCGAAACTGTACTGGTTATAATCTTCGAAGATAAGAGTGAATNAAAAAAAAAAAAAAAAAACAAGATTCACGCGATTGCGAAACAACCAATTGTGAAAGAACCATTAAGAGAAGAAGCAGAGACGTGTGCATACAGACGCGTTCCCATTGGGCGCGTCTGCGTATCTGCGACTCGCGACTTCGCGCCGACCAAGAACGCGACTGGCGCTTTGATGTAGCCGCCATTCTGGGAGACACTTATTATTGTCGTGTCTGACAACGGTTTGAGACACATCGGGCTGACTCGCGAACTGGGTGGCCCGCAAAAATTTTCCATTCGCTACTTGCTTTCTCGTGGACGAAGATTGATCGATACCACTTGGGACAATTTTCAATTGAAAATGGTTAGGTTCGGGTTGCTTTCAAAATTGTTGAATAACCGGGTACAGTATTGGACGAAATTATAATAACTTTAGAGTAACAGTTATTTACATATTACTGTTATTTACATATTAATCTCTTCAATGTTTTCTACATTGGCCGATAAGCGTTCGATTTTACTTAAAACACGCGGAGAGGAAAAATTAAGAAAAATTAAGGAAAACTATCATTTTCGCTCAATTCCACTTAATTTGAATAATACAGGAAAGTTTCTTAATACGAAAAGGATTCCGAATATGAGGAAGATTAATATTTATTAATATTTCATATCCATAAATTACATTCCTGGCGACCATCGTTGTCCTTCTGTGCACAAAGAAAAACGGCGAAACTGTACTGGTTATAATCTTCGAAGATAAGAGTGAATTTCTTTCTTAACACTAGAACTACCGAACAAGTCAAAATGACTTGTTCATAATTTCTTCTAGAAATTTTAGAAATTTACAATAATGAATTTTTGAGGATTTTCCGCAATTTTTTGTAAAAAATATGCACAAAGAATCGTTATCCTTATTATAGATATTTTTTTTTAAATAACTTTCATTTTGATTTCATTGGTACAAATAAGTCTACTTTAATCGCCGGTAATTCTAGTGTTAATTAGATATCAAGTACATCACCCCGCCTTCGGAACCTTGCCCGTATAAGTCAGCTTATAAACATTGCCAATAATATTTATATTCCCTTAATAAAAATTATTTCCGCCGACCATCGTGAGCTATCACTAATCCCCACGACTCACAACATGCTAAACGCCATTAAAAGTTAGCGGAACAACCACCGATCAACCAAACCGTTACTTAAATTAACCAGTAACACAATTTAGAAAACGCGACAGGTTGTAGCATTTCTGTTGAATCTTAGCGAAAGTCTTCATCGATAGAAATTTTTCTAACAACTTGCAAGCGTTCCATGACACACGGACCGGAAGTGTGTATAAAAATTCATAGGTGACCATCGAACGCGTCGATTCTCGTCTTCGCGAGCGATATCATTAAACAATACCGACCAATATCGGGCAAGATTAATCGAGCTTGGCCTGTAATCATACGCTAAACTGAACTGCACGCACTGATTATATATTATCACTAACATCTACATCCGTGGGCCTGAAAAAAAGGTTTCCGGCGCGTAGCAGCCAGCCCGGGACCCTCGTCGATGCCGAAGCTCGGGACCTACCTGCTAATTCGACGTGGACCTGTCTCGATCGTTCCTCGTTATCTCTGCCCACGGGCGAAGGTGATGGCGTTCACGGTATCGTGTGGCTAGGACCTAATCTATCGGCCCACGGGACCCGTAGGTCGAAACGAGCTGAGGCATATACCTTTTTTTTTTTTTTCCTTTCCTTCGTGCCACGGACGTGACAATATTTGTCGCGGGCCGGCCGATAGCGTGGACGCGCGCTATTTGCCCTGGTAACATTCCCCATGGGATGCCGTCTGTTTGCCAGGCCTTTGTTTCCGCCAGTTTCCGTTTCCTGCGCCAACACGGCGGCCTCTCTGTGATCTATCCCCGCTCACCGAATACGCGTTACTCCTCGAAGCGTCACGTGGACCGGTGAAAAGTAAGCGTTTTGTGACAGAACTTTAAATTCGAGCGACAGAAGGTGTGGATGTTGGAATATTTGATTGGAGATAAAATTGTACTTGGATCGGATTTGTAGTATTTTGATGTTCTCCGGTATGCAGGTACGGTATTTGAACAGTATGGTAGAGAATGTCTCTGTTCGTTCGATGAAAGTTTTACTTTTTCTGAGCGCCATAGGCCAACGATGATTCATGTGTCATGGAACGCGTTATGGGACGTTATTCGAGCTTTTTATTTTTGGTTCTTGGATATGGTTCCGGAAAAATGGCTCTTGTGTTGGATTTGTAAGGTTTGGTCCGTTTCGGTGTCTATGTTGTTTCGATAGCATAAAAGAGGAAAGATGTTCGTTCGTTTAACGACAGTTCTACTTGTGGCGAATATTGAGGACCATCGATAGACCAGACGTTAGTGGATACTGTATGAGCTTGAATTTTTCTTCTTTTTGGAAATGGTCCGAATACCAGTACCATTTGAAATACTGTTTTTTAACTTGAGAAGAAATATTTTAAACTGGTTTAAAGGAAAGTATTCGAATAACTGAAGTGTGGTAAATCTCAATTTTTTTTTTTTTTTTTTTTTCAGATAAAAGCAATGAATTTTATATGAAAACAATAAACTAAGTGTTTCTTTACTGTAAGATATTTTATATATTTCATATATTTTTTATATCTCATAAACCCTTGAATATTTTCCCGCCGTTCGTCGCAATTTCTTATTCTCCTTTTACTCCGTCTGATTAGCGGTCCTATACTACTTGCCACTAAAACCAGGCAGAGTTCGCGCACAATCCAAGCCATCGAGCTGATTTTAACTTTACGTAATGCGCGTCATACCGTCGCTAATGACACATAAGTTGTACGCTGTCTTTCTAAACTCTATATTACGTAATGTCAAGGGATCATCATTGCGCAAGCGGCGAAGAGGTTTAAGCAAACGGCGCGAGGCGATCGTGGAAATTGTTCGTTATCCACGCTGTTCTACACTGAAATCCAGTGACTTATTGTTTCAAATTCCTCATTATTAACATACAATTGGTACATAAAATATTTTAACGTAGCCATATTTTTCAATCAAACTTTTTTTCTATCAAGTTTTACATTTATTTTCTAGTTCTGCAAAATTTAGCAGCTTTTCCTATCTTTTAATTTATCGATACGTTGATTACTGTAGAATTAATTGGTTGCTGAAACCAATGGTTGCTGAAAAATCAGATTATTTGAAGTACGATAAATTCTTCGTTTTATCTATTTACTCCTTTGGACTCAATAATGCAAACTGAAATTTCTAAGACATTATCTTCCGGATCGGTGTTTGCATACTTTTCTGTAATACGTCCTCCGCAAACATTCTTATCACTGGCTCGTCGCCTGTCAATTTCGTCGACCTGCACATTCTCCTTCAGCACTTTCAGTTTACCTATTTCATTCTTACAGCTGAAAGTGCTTTAGACTCGTGGAATTCCAAAGATTTATTGTTTCTCTTCGTACTCATTACGATTATAATACCCACACCACGATTTTACTGTCAGTTTTCATTTTTCCGTTCGGTTCGTTATTCTACAGCTTTATTGACCGTTTTCTATCTCGTTCCCATTAAGTTTACGTAATTCGTGTGGCCATAAACTAAACACAGGCTCGAGGAAAGAATTTCTTAGGTACGAATATTGTTCGCTTAATTAACTTCGGCATGCATCACAAACTTTCGTAATATACGTTTCGTACTTTAATATCAAACAAGAATTATTTGCGTATTTTTAGACAAATTTTAGATAGTAAAAAATGTTAAACGCTAATCATTCGTATAATCGTACGCCTTCAATTGTATACATTTAGAAGAATGAATATAAATATTCAGAATAAAGCTTTAAGATGAACCGTAAATATTTAAAACAAAGCTTTCGAGTAAAACTATAAATACGAATATTTAAAAATCCAAATCTTTATTCCTCTGTATCAACTTTGATGGTTCTCAGGCACCCTTCGTTCAATCTTAAGACAACTTGGATCATTTACAACCGAACAAATTTATGAAAGAATGCTTCACAGAAACCATCAAACGAACAAGTCATAATCATGCAAACAAGAGTCCTAAAGCGATCTCTTTCATCATCGTCTTTCATCCGAACCGCAGCCCAGTGGCTGCAATAAATTCCTCGAGCCGTGTCAGCATCGGAATTGCTGTCATCAATTTCCGCGTGTATCTCCGAGAAAATCTCCGAAACCTAATCCTTTCCACGCGGATCCCTCGTTTTCATCTTCGACCCCTAAATATTCCTATCGAAACGATCAGAGATCGGGACTCGCCGAAGCCCCTGGAAACGTCTTTTCCTCATCATGGTTGTCGTCTTCATCCTGCCCGAGCCACGAAGCGAGACGCTGCCCGGTGGCTACAATCGGATTCCAAGCGGTACGTCGGCGTCCTCTTTGTTGCCGATCGCTCACTGGTCTTCTTCGCTCGCTCCTTCTTCCTCGCGATCCACCGGCCTTTCCCGTGGAATTTTTCCACCACTCGATCATCCCGGTGGCTCGCGAAGGAGGCGATAGCCCATTGAATCGTCCAATGAAGCGATACCGCGAGATCTTGCTGGGCGGTGCCCAGCACGCCGGCGATGGCTCTCCGGGTCCGTTGGGTCCGTAGTGGGGTCCGACAGGGCCCGACAGGACCCACGCTGGCCGTCGCTGGTGGGGGGATTGACATCGACTACTGTGCATTTCCCACGTGCCCTGGGAACCCCCGCGGCATCGTGTCAGCCCCCGCTCTTCGTTCTTGCACGCTCCTTCCACCTCCGCCTCCTCCCACACCTTCGTCAGCGTCACTCTTTCTGGCCTCGAGAGAGGCCTCGATAGAGACAAAGAGATCACCGCTCCCGCGGATCCTCTTCCAGGAACCGATTCCAGCTGATCCGCTTTTTCGCGTGGGCGAGCAGATTGACACACGACGCGGACTCGTTTCGTTCGCCGCTCGAGGACGACGGCGACAGGTCGTCTGATATTACCCCTGTACCGAGTGAAACTTACACCGAATTAATGCTCGGGAAATGATTTCGCTCCACTTGAAAGGCTGGTTAAATAATCCAGGCCTTAACGACGAATATAATTTTGACGTTGGAGAAGAAAGCAGAGGAGAAAGAGATAGGTCGCGGTGGCTAAGCTAGAACCGCTACCTCCTTTGTACCCCAGCTTGGCTACCGCCCCCGCGGGGGGGCAAGCACACGGAGAGGGCGAAAACGAAAGAACTCCTCTACGGTATTCATCGAAGAGTGGGAAGACCGTTTCGAAAAGGGACTTAGCGTGGGCGAAGAGGGATGCTCTGATCCAACGGTTACGAGGGCGGTCCCATCGGACCGGTGGAAGGGATCGTGGAAGAGAGGGAGCAACTTGAGGGACAGTTGGAGCAAGGGGAGGGCGGATGAGCACTCTCCCAGGAGCTCAGGAAGCTGCGTCGTCGAAGGATTTGTGAATAACCGCGCTGCTATTCGACGACTGGCAAGACAAGGACACGTGAAAAAGAAAGCGAGACGGGACCAGGATAAGGAGCCCGTCTTCCTCTTCGTTTAGCCTCCTCTTCCTTTTCCTTCTTCTGCTCCCGTTCCTCCTCCGCGATCCTCCAATGCTCGCCTCCTCTTCTTCAACGCTTCTCTTCACTACCACCACTTCCACCATTACTACTACAACTACCACTAATACTACTAGTGGCTGTGCACAATTCAAGGAAGGAAGATCCTGGAGCGTTTCTGGTAGAATCGAGAGAGACTCACACGAACAAACGACACAACTGGTGGGCATCGGTGAGTCGGTTCGGTAGGGAGGTGTCTCTCGGTCCTCCAACCAGAAGAAGCGAGACGACGACGACGAAGGAAACCTTTGGCGGTTACACACCGCGTCCTACCGTCTTCTGGTGTGCCTACCTATTCGGGCTACCAGCGAACCGAGCGGGCAAACGGAGCTTCAGTCGACGCCGCGCACCCAAACGGTCCAGACCTGTCAGCCCGGAAGACAGCATCCCGACACACGTTCAATAGAGAATCGAATAGAGAATCGACTTCTCGAACCAGTTCCACGGATTCTCTTCCCATCTCTCTCGCACTTGTGCGCGATAGAAACACACACGATTTTACTGGCCAGTTCGGACAATTCCACGGAACAGTTTATTTGACCAGCAAGTCCGAGAACTACCGCGCGAGCGTGTGCTCACTGCTTTAACCGGTAAGTGCGACTTTAATGACTTTTTTGTTGGATACGGTTTCCTATTGCTTGCCGACTGTTTGCTTTTCTTTTATTATTATTATTATGCGGTGAAGATATGCGAACAATATCATTGAATTTTGGTAATTAATACTATTTGTCGACGGTGACGAATGTTGTTTGTATCTTGATGTTTTGCGATAGGAATTTGTTGGTATGGATTTTAAGTGTCCGATGTTGAATCGTAAAGTTAGGATTTTCTGTTGAGATTTATTTTAAAGATTATATCTTTCTTCGAGGATAATTATGCAAATCGTGGGGGATAAGTTCGATCGTCGAGGCTGTTGCTCGACGCTTCATTGTGCTCCGAATCGCGCGGGCGGGAAAAGGTGTGGTCCACATTCGTTGATGTCTCTCGAGTCTTCGTGGTGACTGGCCCAAAACCGGTAGCGTGCCACAGGGCGGTACACGGTAGCTGGTTCATTTTGATTGGCTACCAGGCTACGCTGTACCGAATCGTTTATTCGTCGAACGCTTCGAAACCTGTGTTATCGGTTTAGGTATTTTTATCGGTGTTCGAGGAGCGCGATGCGTTCGAAATCTTCTAATAGAACAACCATTGGAATCAATTTCAATACAATTGATTAAATCGATCGAATTGCAAATTTAGATACATTTCAAGGGTATTAAACACTACGATACGAAACAAAATAATTTAGAAGCTAGACTGAAATTTAAAGACTAGATAAAATCATTTAAAAATTGAGACTTCAATAATTTTAGGAAAATCATTTTTACGCACCCCTCTGACACTCTTCGCTTCAAAAATCCATAAACCGAGTACCGAAAAAAACTACACGAACCATTCTATCTTAACGACCAATCATTCGAAACCCACACCTTGTAAACTTCAAACCACTAAACAACCAACCCCTTCGCGATCAATCCCTTTCGCCACAGACAATTAAATTAAAACTAAAATTAAAATTAAATCAAAGGAATAAGAAATCCACCCTCGTACAAATTTTACCAACCTCCTTGTTCCTCGAATCAATTTTACGTTCCTAAAGAGGCTCACCATCGAGCACCTCCATGTCTTCCTTCCCATTGGGTGGCAGAAGGGAATCGTAATAGGAAGTCGCCCTTCCAAGACAGACAGACCCTTCCACCTTCGGCCCGCGTACTCTCCAGTACCAGGGCACCACGTCGATCCAGAGGAAGAGGGTGTGGTTCCGCTTGGTGGATTTCTGTGGAGGTTCAGTAGCGACTGGCCGAAAACCGGTAGTCAGCGGTAGGGCGGTGCACGGTAGCAGCTCCTCTTTGGTTGGCTACCGGCGAACGAACGAAGGCTACTGCTCCCTTCTTTATTCCTCCATACATACGAGAACGGGTGCACGCACGTCGAGCGAGCTTCTTGGTTGGCTCCACACCGTCCTCTTTTGATTGGCTGCCTCTTCATCCGTGCCCTCGGTCCTTTTGCTCGCGAGGGACCGAGCGTAAACGCGGGAGCCACTTGTCTTCGTCGACTGTCGCGGGAATCCATTTCCTTCGTGAAAGAACGCGGCTGTTGGATGGAACGGTCTGTCGAAGCTGGGACCAACCCTCTGGCTTACGGTGATTCGATGTTAGGATGTTTTGGGGGCAAAATTTTCGATGGAGGATTAACTGAGATGGAAGGTTGGAGTTTTTGCGATAAGTTTAAATTGGGTACGATCGATAAGTAGATATTTTTGATTCGTTTATGATGGAAGTGTAGGATTTTATTAGGAGGTGAATTTTATCCTATTCAATGAATTGGCTGACGCACTTTGGATACTGTAACGTGAGTTTCGTCTTTTTTCTCAAGATATTTGATATTTGAAACGGAGCGACGAGGAATAATTCTCGTGTATGTATTTGGGAGGAGTGTACAGGTTTTAGGATGCTAAACTGTAAGCTTCTGAACGGCGTGGTGAGTTCAGCTCTGAATTGTCTTGATAGGTCTATTTGTTTCGTATAGTCTGGTATTCGAAGTTTTGAGAAAATTAGCAGTTTATGACAAGCAGTGGAAAATACTTGTAAAGTCTATGGAGGAATTATCGGATTTAAGTGGTGGTTGCGATTATGAGACTGGATAGATTATTGTTTTTGTCATAGAGTTAGGGACTTTGAAAAACTTTGATCATAGGGCTTTGAAAATTTCGTTTACGTCAGTCTAAAGTATTAATATTAATCAAAATTTGTGGCAGAGAGCGTACAAAAATTCTCTATTTTTTGTAACAGATTTTAATTCCGAAGTGTTACAATTATTTCTCGATAGTTAAGAATATCGAAATCCAATTTTTGCGCCACGGACATCAATCTGTTCCTGTTTGAAACTTAGCTGTTCACGCTATAAATTTTACGATTTGTATTCCCATCAGCTCCTGCTTCCCTAATACAAAATTTGTTAAACGACTCCTAGTACTCCGATACTTGCGAATCCTTAGCTACCGAAGAAGCGTAATTTTTTCACAAAAATCCCTCGACTATCAATGCGAATCACGATGCCTGTTCCAACAAGGGATCGGAGACGATAATTTTCGGCCGACGACAAGCACATGGGCCTTTACCATCGTCGGACGTGCCCGTGTTCACGAGTGAAACACGCGTTAGCATCGCTGTTCTTAGAACGCGACAGTCTGATCGAATTGCAGCACGCGTGCCTAAAAGGATTAAGAAATCACTGTTGCCCGATTTAACCCTGTAATTGTATTCTCCTCACAGACCCCTAAACAACTCCATTATTCCCTACGACGAATCGAAATCGTGTTGTATGACGACAGTAGTGCGACCACGCGAAGGGTCAGCCATAGCTGACAGCGTTCTAACCTTCAAAGCGAGACTTGATATTTAAAAATTAGAGAAGTCGAGGTGGAAACATTAGATGATGTTTATAATCGAACAGGATAAGAATAGATGACATTTTGCACGTTTTTCTCTGTTATTCTTCAAGGTAATCGGAGATCTTTCGATAGCATGAAATTCAGCTTTATATGGCTACATGATTTGCGTGGGTATACTTACTCGCAGATGCCTCCGACGTACTACGAGACCATAACTGCGTGCTTCCACATACATTGCATTATCATACATTATCATACATTAGCTTTGACCTCTTGATCGCGACAGGCGTGTAGACGAACTTGGCAGTTGGCATGAAATTCGTTATCCTGTATAGTGATTCTGTGTACAGAGACCAGATTGGAGAATCGTGATCGGTGTTGCGTGAAAATTTCTACAAATTTTAGGAAAACTCTTGTTTCATAATTTANTAGGATTGTATTAGGAGGTGAATTTTATCCTATTCAATGAATTGGCTGGCGTACTTTGGATACTGTAGTGTGAGTTTCGTCTTTTCTCTCAAGATATTTGATATTTGAAACGGAGCGACGAGGAATAATTCTCGTGTATGTATTTGGGAGGAGTGTACAGGTTTTAGGATGCTAAACTGTAAGCTTCTGAACGGCGTGGTGAGTTCAGCTCTGAATTGTCTTGATAGGTCTATTTGTTTCGTATAGTCTGGTATTCGAAGTTTTGAGAAAATTAGCAGTTTATGACAAGCAGTGGAAAATACTTGTAAAGTCTATGGAGGAATTATCGGATTTAAGTGGTGGTTGCGATTATGAGACTGGATAGATTATTGTTTTTGTCATAGAGTTAGGGACTTTGAAAAACTTTGATCATAGGGCTTTGAAAATTTCGTTTACGTCAGTCTAAAGTATTAATATTAATCAAAATTTGTGGCAGAGAGCGTACAAAAATTCTCTATTTTTTGTAACAGATTTTAATTCCGAAGTGTTACAATTATTTCTCGATAGTTAAGAATATCGAAATCCAATTTTTGCGCCACGGACATCAATCTGTTCCTGTTTGAAACTTAGCTGTTCACGCTATAAATTTTACGATTTGTATTCCCATCAGCTCCTGCTTCCCTAATACAAAATTTGTTAAACGACTCCTAGTACTCCGATACTTGCGAATCCTTAGCTACCGAAGAAGCGTAATTTTTTCACAAAAATCCCTCGACTATCAATGCGAATCACGATGCCTGTTCCAACAAGGGATCGGAGACGATAATTTTCGGCCGACGACAAGCACATGGGCCTTTACCATCGTCGGACGTGCCCGTGTTCACGAGTGAAACACGCGTTAGCATCGCTGTTCTTAGAACGCGACAGTCTGATCGAATTGCAGCACGCGTGCCTAAAAGGATTAAGAAATCACTGTTGCCCGATTTAACCCTGTAATTGTATTCTCCTCACAGACCCCTAAACAACTCCATTATTCCCTACGACGAATCGAAATCGTGTTGTATGACGACAGTAGTGCGACCACGCGAAGGGTCAGCCATAGCTGACAGCGTTCTAACCTTCAAAGCGAGACTTGATATTTAAAAATTAGAGAAGTCGAGGTGGAAACATTAGATGATGTTTATAATCGAACAGGATAAGAATAGATGACATTTTGCACGTTTTTCTCTGTTATTCTTCAAGGTAATCGGAGATCTTTCGATAGCATGAAATTCAGCTTTATATGGCTACATGATTTGCGTGGGTATACTTACTCGCAGATGCCTCCGACGTACTACGAGACCATAACTGCGTGCTTCCACATACATTGCATTATCATACATTATCATACATTAGCTTTGACCTCTTGATCGCGACAGGCGTGTAGACGAACTTGGCAGTTGGCATGAAATTCGTTATCCTGTATAGTGATTCTGTGTACAGAGACCAGATTGGAGAATCGTGATCGGTGTTGCGTGAAAATTTCTACAAATTTTAGGAAAACTCTTGTTTCATAATTTAAGTTCCACAGTGGGATCGATCAAGTTCGACATTTCTATTTCGTCGAATCATTCTAGAAGAAGTCTACAGATTAAACGTAAAGAGAATACAAATTCCTTTCAACGTTAGTATCTGGACTTTATCATTTTTAGAATCAATCGTGTATCGCTTCGTTTCATCAAACGTACAATAATAATTTATCATTGAAAAATAACGAGGAAGATCTTCAACTAAAAAAAAAATCGAATCAAGGATCAATCGTTGAGCGAACGATTCCACCTCGCAAAGTCTCTTTTAACTCTCTGCAACACCGCGCAGCCTGAAAGCTAGGTATTCAACAATTCCTGTTCTCTTTATTAATCATCGTACCATTCTATTCTGCCATCCCACCACTGCGCTCAGCGCCGACAGTCTAGCAGTCTACGACAATTATTACTTACCATTTCTCCTATCGAAGTGACAAACTACAATTCTTCACGATCTCGATTCTCGCGAAAAAAAAAAGAAATTCCAACAAAGAGACTGGACCAAAAATCGCTCCAAAGTTAGACCAAAAAATGGTCCCACCCACAGTCCCGCGTCACTGGCCAACCAATCCAAGGTTGGACCATCGATGACACTCGAGTGTCTCGAATCCACGAATGGCTGCGTGCTCTGGTAGCGCTTCGGCTGGAGCAAGACGACGAGGAGGAGGAAAGCAAAAAGCGGGTAGAGCAGACTCGTGCGTAACACGCAGCTCCGATTAGGCCCCACCGCCGTTAGGCAGCCTAACCAACCGGGATACGCCCAGCCACGCTTATTACTCATTCGGACACGCCACTTTATTCGAGCGTGCGCCGTGTGCTTACCTTGCGCTACCAGTAGCACCGGACGTAGCTCCTGCACAATGGCCGCGGCGGACCGCGCGATCAGACCCCGGGGGCCTTTTTTATTGCTGCCTCTCTACTCCGCGGGACCCTTCTTTTCGACGACTCGCCGAGCAATAAGCTTCCTCCAGTGTTGCGCTCGTTTTTAACGTCGTTACTTCCGACCTACATGTTTCGCCATTCCAAGGGTTCATATCGAAGGGTGCAGACTTGCCGGAGGCTGGTACCGTGGATATTCTTATGGTTTTCGGTGGTGGATTGATATTTGGAGCAGTTTCTTCGGTTATCGTTTTTCCGAGGTTCACGGTTTGGTATCCGAGATGTTTTCGAGTTGAGGAATTTATAAAAAGGGGTGTCGGTCAGTTTGGGTTGTGAGCTGTTCTGTTGTTGAGAACGAGGTTACTCCGATCAAAAGGTTTTAAGGTTGAGGCATTTTTAGAGCGAGGTTTTGCGTGTTATGGGAAATTATAGATTGTTGGGTTGATTGTTGACGAAGCAGATACCAGTCAGACGCGAAGAGCATTGAATATATTGGTATTCCAGTTACATTTTGTTCGATTGGTAGTTTTAATAATTGTGGATATTTAACGTAGTTGCACAATAGTTACTCGAAAAATTATCCCACGTTAATGTATGTAATAGTGCGATACTTCCAAACTCTCATCTCTCCAACCAGAACCGGAATGAAAACTAATCCACATCTGGAACCTATAGCAGCGTACGGACGGTACCAACGGAAGACTGACTTTACAGAAACAGATACTTCTGAATCTTTTAACGAATAAAAATCGGTCGCTTCGTTTTTTCCATTCGGTGTCTCGCATTTAATAAGATACAATGTTTCCAGCGATGGTATCCCAATCTGTACACCGCTGCATGATCTCAACCACCCTTAGCAACCTAAACTTACCAAAGTCACTCTTCTTCTTATCCAATAAAAAAAAAAAAAAAAAAAAAAAAAAAAAAAAA
>SMSQ01020302.1:108564-119544 GCA_019453375.1 Ctenoplectra terminalis | reverse complement strand
TCCAAAAAAAAAAAAAAAAAAAAAAAAAAAAAAAACAAGCATCCAATCCTCTACCAAACCAACCCCAACTACCTAGCTCAAATCGAGCGGTCGCGTCTCCAGGAATCGATCCAAAAATCATTGCTCCTTTATTTCCCGCAGGTAGAGAGAGGCCAAGAAAGAGACAGAGAGAACAAGAGAGAAAGATCGTGTTCCCGCGAGGAGGTACAGGCCGAGTGATCTCACTCGCAAGGAGTTAGCCGGTCGGGACTAGGTTTGCGCGGGAGGAGAAGAGCGACACTCGAGAGCGAGAAAAAGAGAGATAGAGAGAGAAAGAGAAAGAAAGAAAGAGAGAAAGAAAGAGAGAGAGAGAGAGAACTTCGAGAGAGGGACCAAGGAGGAAGCTCGTGAAAGAGAGAAAACGGCCCAGTGTCGGACAAGAGGGACAGAGACGCCGTTATAGGCTGTAACCGGTGGAGGGAGTGACTCGAGGCGTTAGCAGGACCGCGAGAGAGGAGGTAGAGGGAAAGGAGACAGAGAGTCGACCAAGAGAAGGAGCGGTGGGAATTTATAAGGATGTTCGCGATAATGCCGATGGAGACAGAGGGGCACGGCAGGGAGTTCGGCCGCCGGCAGAAGATGCGCGCCAAGTGCACGGTAGAGTTCGTCTGCAAGTACTGCCAGCGGCGCTTCACGAAGCCCTACAACCTCATGATCCACGAGCGCAGCCATAAGGACGACGTGACCTTCACCTGTGAGGTCTGCGGAAAGTCCTTCAAGCGGCAGGACAACCTCAAGCAGCACAGGTACATTTTGTCCGGAATATTCTTTCGAATATATACATATATGTATGTACACGTGTATATATACGTGCGCATATACATATGTATATATATATATATACATACATATATGGACTTTTTTTTTTTTTTTTTTTTTTTGTTGAGCCTCTTCTAATTCGCCGCTTGGCGACGGGACTGGTTCCGAGGTTGATTTTCGCGCGGACCAGACATCGATCAGACCCGGGATCGCTTTTTCTCCTCTGTGCCGGGTTAATAGTGCAGTTGCTTTTATTGTACGGTTTTTTTTTTCTCGTTTCTCTGTTTGTTTTTTTCTCGTTCTCTTTTTTTTTTCTCGTTCTTTTTGTTCCGCGATGGTCGTTGGTCGTTGATTGCTACCTCGCGATAGCACCTTCGCCAGCGACCGGCTACCTCGAGTGATGGTTATGAATCAATTACTGTGGAAAGATCGTACTCTGTGCCAGTGGCTGACAGGCCTGACGAGCCTGTGACCGTTTCGCGGAACGATTATTGTGAAGTTCGATATGTGATACCGGTGTCTGGGAAGCCGTTCTTCATCGATGTCTGCGTCGATCGCTGGCTCAATTTCGGAGCCGGTCCGGAAAGTCGCTCGTTACGACTCGCTCGAAGATTGACAGCTGACGAAAGGACGTGTCTGTGCTCGGTTCGTGTTCCGTCGCGAATGTTTTTTAACGTGCTGTGCGGAGAGTTGATGCTTTCGACGTTGAGCCTCGGTTCGTTGGAATCGAGTTTGAAATTCAGAAAGAACTGCAAAAACGAACAAAGACGTTGAAACTTTCGTTTAAGACGGGACAAGGGAAATTAGCATTTTTCCTCGCGACACTTTTATCGAACGAATGTTCTTCGATTTTGACAGCTGCAAAGTAGTGTCCCCCGATGTCACTTTTTGTGCAAACTTGATGAAATGATATATGGAACCGTTTAACGTTTTCCGTTAATTTTTTGCAAATTGATCGTTCTTTGCATGCTCCTTAACATAGTGAAAAAATTGCAAAAAATTGAGTGCCAAAAATTGACATCCGACCGTGAAGTTGAAATTCTCTTCCATTCGAATCTCCTCGTAGAAGCTAAATATCTACGTCCATTGTATATTTTCCTCAAATTTATAATATTTTTCCATTCACTGTTTTCTTTGTAAATTATTTTCCAGTACAAAAAGTAAACAGTATTATCAAATCGATAGACCGCTTTTACCGAAGAATAACGAATAAATTCAACGTTAAAACGCCTAGAGACTCGTCGTTTACAAAATCTCAGTTCCAGTTCGTGACTTTCGAAGCTCGGTCTCGTTCAGTTCCTAAAATACGACGGAAAGTGCATTCGTTCGAAACTATCGATTTAAAACGAACTAGCCGGGCATATTGTGTATTGACCCAAGCAAGCAAGAACATAGGGACCACTTCGAAAACCGGTCGGGTCACCGGTACGACCTTTTGTAAAACGAAAAAGGATAATCCAGTGAAGACAGTACTTCATTTAGTGACTCATCCTAGGGAATGATTTTCCCTTCAACGATACGTCAATCCTTCTTTCGGAATCACAATGAAAACGAGAAGCTTGCCGATAATCGGGCAGAAAAAAGTTGAAACGTAATTATCGACGATTGGAGCACAGACACGTTCGTTCAATGGAAACGTATTTTTAAAATTAATTAAAGAAAATTGAGATTGCTCGATTTGTGATACATTAAACTCGATGTTTCGATGTTTCGCCGCACTTTCCATGCGAAAAGGTTTGCTTTAAGAATTTCGCTAGCAGGTAGTGTTATTTCATCGCCGATAAATCCTTGAATGCATTATTCTTTTGTATGAAATAGCTGCGTGAATCAGTTATTTAAGAATCGAAAGGGATATCGTCGGTAGAATTTTTTGTTAACAGGAAAAAAAATTGCAACGCGAAAAAATAATTTCATCCTTGGTTCAATTTGGTAATTAAGTTGTTAGGTTTGAAATGAATTATTTGAAAAATGTATTTCGTGTACTTGATATTGTGCGTTTAAGGATTTAGTTAACAATGTGATTGGTAATGATAAAGTTTGACACATTTGACGATTCAATTCTATATTTTGATTATTGTTTAATCACGTGTTCTGTATATTTTGATACGACATATTCGATTGATTTGGAAAAAAAATTGGATAAAACTGGTATTGCGAATAAGAAAAGCACAGAATTGAAAAGCGAAAGTTTTGTTCGCGTCAATCAGATACAACTTCGCGATCCGTCGGTCGTCGACAATCGACAATCGAATTCGAATCGACTGTGTAACATCGGTAGAATATAAAATGCACCTTTTAATAATCGTAATTTTTACACACTTACAAATTATTTTTACACACCCTCGCATAATTATTTCTAAAAGTAGTAACTTCTTTTCGTTTATTAAGACACGTCATTTTTAACGAAGATAAGTTTCGCGTATTGAAAAGTTTTTACGAATCTCGATGTCTGCTTTTGTTCCAATCTTGCTGAAAAATAAACGAAGCTTTTTTTGGTAAATTTACCAATAAAATAGTAAAAGATTTAACGATAGAAATTTTAACGTCTAGATGAAAAGAATGTTAAGTTAAAATAGGAAATACTGTGACAATGTTTTTCCTTTTAAATCTGTCTGTTAGAAAATTATTATTTCAATTCAAATATTAAGTAAATGTTATAAAAGTCATTCTTTAAAGATTTGACGGTTCAATTAAGATTTTTCATCGTTTCTATGATTTTATCGATTTTATTAGGATTATTAGCATTTTGGATTGCAAAATATTTTCAGAAAGTGAACTCTTATTATTCCTTGTGTCCGGTACGAAATTTAATAAATCGAATATTCAAACTGATATAAAATGCGTGATATAAAAGTATAATTTAAGCGCAGAAGTTACTATTTCTACAGAAATACCATCGAGTTAATAAAAACGTCAATATTTCCGTCGTTTGACATCACTTCATTAAAAACGAAATTTACTTATCAAAAACGAGAATGATTTGACGCACCGTGTACCGGTCTTTCAAGTTTGTAAATCACTTAACAATTAGTAGCAGCCTTCGCTCTAATGTAAACCAAATTCTCCAAACAACCAGGAAAAAGAATCACCGCAACATTTTGATACGAAACACTAAAAAAGAATACTCATAATTTTATCACACAATATTTGAAAAGAGAAAAAAAAAAAGAACTACACCAATATCTTCACTACACCAAAATCATTACATGAAATATTTCAAAAAGTACGTAGAACTTTTTAACGAAACAGTAAAAAGAAATAGTGAAAAAAAACCAACAGAATATTTATATGACTAAAAAAAAAAAAGAATACCAAGTTTTCATGTAAAACATTCGAACAAACTTATATTCAATCTTCGTATGAAATAATTAACAGAGATACATATTCTTTTTATACAAAATACTCAATTTTTCTATCTGGAATACCGAAAGAATTTTTCAAAGGCGTACAAAAAAAAAGAATTATCTCGCGATTGTAAAAAGGTGCTCCGAGAAGTTCAAAGTCGTCGACGATCGACAGAACAGGGTCACCTCCACGCTTGACCTTTTCGCACCGCATTGGCCTTGCGAAGTTGTAACGTGTCACCTTCACCGTGCTGTTCCATCGAGAAAAATGTAGGAGGGAAAGAGGGAATCCGCGAAGACCCGCGAATTTCTCCCTCCTCCCCTCGTGGCACTTGGAAGATAGTTCTGACCCATAAATCAGTCTGAAATAATGCTGCCTCCGCATGGAACGTGCGAGCTATCGCGCGTGTGCGCGCGCGTACGCGCGTTCGAACGAGCGAGCGATAAAATAAATCTTCGATACTGGTGGATACTAATGGATACCTTGTATGTAACGGCGGTGGTCTTGTTTTCTGTTCTGTTGTAGATGTGGGTGGCGGTGAGCGGGAGCTCTGAACCTCCTGCACCTTGACACACACACAATGTACACGCAACAACAACAATATCGACATGATCAANTAATAATTCAGACAACTCAACAACAGTCTATAACAACAAAAAATTACAATTCACGTTCTTCTATTATTTGACATAGTATATATTTTTCTTCCTCTTTTTTTTTCTAATTTTTTTTTTTTTTTTCAATCTCTTCGTTTGATCTTTCACTCGAAGTGTCCCGCACTATGTCCCTATCTCGATCACGAGGACATCGCACGATCATCGTTTCGTGCATCGTGTACCGCCACCACGAAATAAGAAAGGAAAAAAAAAAAATGGATCCAATACCCCCCCAGCATGTTATAAAAATTCTACTTCTACTATTGTTACATTCTTCGACTTCTTACGCTGTTTCTGCTATGATCTACGATCTACGATCACATTATCGCCTTCTACTTCTACTGATACTAACACGAGCGCGCACGATACCCCCTCTCGCTAATCGCGAAGCGGTGGAATTTGATTGATAAAGTATAGGAGGGAAAAGAAAGTGAGAGAGGAAGCAGAATGTTTCCTTGAAGAGTACTTTCCTCATCTTCCGATTTCGACCATCTTTGTTCCAGGAGCATACACTCTGTTCCCTACAAGGGCTCCAACGGCTACTCAAATGGCTATTCGAATGGCTACTCTAGGTACTAGAAGCCATCCGGCCAACTAATATCCTAAACTCCCCCCGTAGACGCGCGTTTCTCTGTTTCTGATTAGGCTAATTTCTCGGCGCACGGTTATCGATCAACGAGTTTTTGGAATTTCGACGGAAACACTTTTTTTTCGAGTACGTATGCACTTGCATGCGCGCTACTCCGTTTAAAAATCGTTTCAGCATGACACTAGGGTTCGTTGTGGATTTTTTTTTTTTTATTTAAGACAAAATTTGGGAGAGAATAATAGCAGGGACTTGTTGAAGATTTAAACGTTAAAATGTAACAGTGGAATTTTTTTTTCTTTCGATTAAGAATTTTTATTGGCAGTAACTTTATCATGGATGCTCTGCTTTTCAGTCATTCTTCCCATTCTTACAAAAAATTGAGAATAATTAAATGTAATTGTTACTGGATAATATAATACATGTAGAGTGAAATGATATGGATAAATTTTTAAGCTGCGGCTTATCAATTTTTTGAAAGTCAAGAGGAAACACTTGAAACTAAATTCATGTTTATCTTTTTACTGCATCGAACATCGTTGGATTCGTTACAAAAATTGGCAAAGCGTGACAGATCTGAAACTTTTCTTATCACTTTCAATTCTAAATTGTTAAATTGAATTATTCAGAATTGTTAAAAAGTTTCATTTTTTGGGCATCAAAAAAATCTAAAATGCATCTTAAAAAAAAATTGCTAAATGCAGAAACTTAACTGCAAAAAAAAAAATATTTGCACCAAATACAGGTCCGATAACCAATAAAAGAATTTTTAATTTTCTCAAACAGTACATATCACAACCAAGAAACGATACATCATTTGTCTCGACAAACGCTAAACAACTATATCGAATAAAAAAGGTGAAAGCAAAAAAATAATTTGAAAGAACAGAGCATCTAACAAAGATCCAACGATGAGAATAGAAATGTTTGTCGAAATTCCGAGAACTTTTTGACCCGACCACGCGTCTATCCTTCTCGATATCCGTCAGTCGGTACTCGGAGAGTCGGTCGATCAATTAATCAGTCCGAAAGGACACAGTACGCCAGCCTATTGAGTCGCAAGGGAAACAGTTTCGTGGATACTGATCGTCTCCTCGCCTATTTTAAACCTCGCTTCTCGCTCCTCCATTCCGCTTCTTCGATTATTTTTTTTTTTGTTTTTTTTTGTTTTTTTTTTTTTGTTTTTTTTTCGCTTCTGCCACTTTCCTGTATTCCGAGCCTAGACACCTAGACGTCAGCCACAGCAAGTCATCGAGACTTCTCATCGCGACAAAGACATCGAGAGACAGAAACAAACAAGAAGAATTCACGTCAATGGTGCAGCCATGTCAGAATTCGTCGCCACGAGGCTTGGCTATCCCAAGTGGAAATAAAATCAATCGGATCGTTGCGTTTAGACTGCACTGAACAGACTTGGATAATCTTGAGGAATTTTCTTTAATCGCTTTCTGATTTCGAATTCCTCGACAATTTTCAATCGAGAACGTTCGAGATAAGAAATGAAATTGTTCAATGTTAAACGTGTTTAATGGAGCCTCCGACGTGAAGAATGGCCAGGAGTTGCACAAGATCGTGGAAAGGTAGACAGGGAAATCTAACTTCGTTATCAGCGACACGTTCGAGGACACGAAGTATCCAACCAGTTTTCGTTATCTCGAAAAATCTACTCGGCCATAGTTCCTGCTTTCTCCTTCGCCTGCTGAAACAACTTAATCATGGAAAGCAGAGCCCACGTAATTCAGTTCGAGCATCCATGGGAATAGAGCAACGAGGCCAAGGTCGAAGGAAGAGGATCACGCGCTCTCGCCTGTGATGCAAACTTCAGCCCCTGCAACGTCGATACGTCCACAGTAATCTCGTAAAATAATTTACCTTCGAAAACCTACACGACACAATTCAGAAATATTAAGAATAATTACTTCGTGTTAATCTTCGAGACAAAGAATCTGTTAGCCCGAGAAGAAGAAAACAGAAACTGACCCAAAATAAATCGAAGAACATCTTCGATTAATTTGAAAAAAAATTCAGGAATAAAAAAGAGACGCCTGTCGAAAGTCATAAATCCGGTCACGAAGATCCAGTGCCTCCATTTCAATATCAAAGGGGACTCAGAAGCGCCGATTGGCTTTCACGGTGCCCCGGAAGCGGTTAATTTGAATTCGAACATCCACTCGACGAAAGAACAGAGGCAAACAAGCCGAATGAGGAGGAAGGATCCGTGTCAACGGTGTTACACGAGGACCTCGGGCTAGAGTCCCAAATTGGGCCGCGTAATAACCCGCTTCAAAGATGCTGAGGACCGGATGCTACCGTAGGACCACGCCCAGGCCCGAAGCGACGCGTTGTTGGCCCACCGTCTGGTCCAGGATCGGATCTGGTCGTTTCGAAGGCTCGATTCGACACGATTTAACCGGAGGAATCGGATGGAAATCTCGTTGGTCCAGTGGCACACGAAGACGAATCGGAAGAGAGCAAGATCTAATCTGGGACGCGACCAGACGACCTTGGAAATGTGAAACAAGGCGGGTCCGCTGACGCAAGTACCAGTCAGCTAGGATTGGTTTCCAGTGGATGAACAGTCGGCTCTGGAAGTGTCTCTTCGATTTCGCGCGGACACGCAGCCTCGCCCGTTCGATCAGAACGGCATGATCGATCGGTACCATGCGTTTTCCTGACTGGACAACCATAGGTGCGACCGTATCGTTCGGTCGTTCGTGCGATGTTCTCCACGCGGCTTGGCCGTCGGACATCGGCGTTGGTAAAAGCGTTCCTTCTTTGAAAGGAAAAGGAGACTGGTCGTTACTCCTATTGTAGAAAACGGAGACACGATAGGCATCTTTCATTGGTAATTTTTCAAATCAATTTTTTAATTCAATTTTTTAATTCAATTTTTTTTTCGCTCGCATGATTTGTTGTTCATTTCTTGGAAGATTGATGGGAATTATTGTACTGTGAAGTGAGATGGAAAAATTGTGATTGATTTTTGGAATGGATCTTTGTAAATGTATTATTCACGATGGCGGAGTAGGTATATGGGATCGATAAGGTGGTTGAAGTTATGCTACCGACGATTAATGTATGCGATTTGCCTAGAGAACAATTGTTCAACAATTCTCAGCGAGAGAAAATATTGTGCCTTACCGGGATAGTCGAAACAACTATTTTTCTCTCCGTCACTGAAACGTTTCATCAAAATACATTGTAATTATTCTACACAAAATTCATATCGCTAAACACGCGACATTGTGAATTTAACTGATTGTGGCTTTTCGACGCGATCTGTATATTTATTTTTCTTTTTTTTTTCGATTTTTTACTCTTTAGGAATACATTCTTGTAATCGCGCATCGATCGCAATAAAAAATTGGCGAGGCTAGTTTTATAGTCTCCTAGTTGTAAATTAAACGGTATTAACGCATGGCACACGTACGCGTATCCACAGGCACACAGAGCGTGAATGAGAAGCAAAAATAATTGTTTGAACGACTCCGACTTTCGTAAGCTGCGACGTCTCGAGGGTTGCTCGAGATCGATCGATGGATCAGCTGTTCGTCAGCTTCGAAAGTACGTGGCGACGATATTGGGTGCGAAGAAAACGCGGATCGATCCCTTGAAATTGTATTCAATTTTCCTCGATCCTCCCGCGAGATCAATTTCCCCGGAACTTAACGGAAAGGAATGAAGTTAGAAAGAAAAAAAAGAAAAAGGAATAAAAAAAAAAAGGAAAAAGACAAAGTCGCGCTTTGTACATAGCTTAAAATTACACATTATCGCTGCGTCTTCTAATATTATATTATATCGCGGCCAACGCGATTATTACGAACGTATTATTATTTTAATTATTAATAATATTATTATAATTATTAATTATTCGATGAACGTTAAGTAAAAAAAGAAAAAAAGAAAATAGTCGTTAGTCAGTGTGCATCGTAGCCAATCGATAGGCCTCTCGATCCTGTAGAGCTGTAATCACGTTTTACCGATTAATAGAAGTGATAATAATGTTATTATTATATTATATTATATATTATATATTATATTATAATTATTATAATTATATATTGTAACGTGTATCTATATCTATGCCTGTATCGCTAGCTTTACAACAACAAAAAAACAAAAAAAAGAAAAAAAAGAAATGAACCGGGGCGCACGGTCAGCCCGGTGACGATGTGAACGAAAGGGAAGCGTGAGAGAGTGTGAGAAAGCGTGAGAGATAGAGAGAGAAAGAGAGATGATACTGTTGCTTTTCTCTCGAAGAGAGATAAGACGACACGAGTATGCGTGACACCTCTCCGTGTGCTTTCGGGGAATCGCAATGTACTTGTGGGCACGTCCCACCCTACCGGCCTACCAATAAATTTCGCCAAGTCGTAAAACGCTGTTCTGCGCTTCTTTTTGTTTTTCTTTCTTCTTTTTGTTCTTTCTTTCTTCTTCTTCAAGCACATTTTCACGAAAACCTGCGTTCCATCCTCGTTTTATTATTTTTTTTTCCCGTTTTTGTTTCTTCGTTTTTTTTTTTTTCTTTTTTTTTGTTCCACGGCCGACGAAGTTGAGTCGACGAAAGTTATCGGGTGACCGTGTTCATCCCGATGCCTACGCTTCTCTGGACCGAGGCTGATTTGTTGTCCGTTTAATTGAATTATTTTAATGGGCCCCTCGGGGCCTTTTGATGGACGACTTCGACCCAGCGGCCTCCTTCGCTTCCTTTCTTTCCTCTCTTCCGTTTCGATCTGTTCGAGTCTTTTGACGGTGATCTATGCATCACCGACGAGGGAAGATCATGGTTGTTTCTTGGTGGGAAGGTCAGGATGCGGTTTTGGAAGGCATGGAAGCGTGGCGAAAGATTATTGGCAGATAGCTTCCTCTTTTTTTTTTTGTTTTTACATAAATTTATTTCCAAATTATACGGAAGATAAAAGAACCTCGTGATATTCTGCAATGTCAAGTAGAAAGAGACTGAAAAGCAGATACGAAGCTGCAGAATAATTCTGAATCGGACACAGGATATTCTGAATTTTTTATAACGTAGAATCCTTTTCAACAATGTAAACAGATTTAACGGGAAAAAATAAATGCAACTTCGCGTGACCAGAAAAGTCAGATACGACAAAGACAGGACAAACCTTTCAACGTCGAATCCCGCACAATTTATGGAAGGAAGTACTATGACGTGGCCAGTCAGAGGCGTTTGAAGTCGCGAAGCAGCGAAGATAAAGCTCGAACGGTGAAATATCAACACGTCGGGGCGGCCGATATAAATGGAAACGCGGGGCCATTTAAAATCGTCTCTGATTGTCCCGTTCGAGATCGTGGTATATTTAAAACGAGTTTCTGATGAGTCGTAGCCGGTCACCGGTTCGAAATGGTCGTCACGCGAATCGTAACGAGCCGGAGAACGAACGAGGCGAGAAGGAAGAAGGATAAGGAGAGTATTCGTGATCGAGACAGGCCTCCCGCAGGCGTGAAATAGCCGAGTGTTTGCACGGAATTATCATTCCTGTCACAATACGTCGTTCGACGAGAAACAGTACGTCTTGACTCAATTAGCTTTACCGGATTCGAGAGAAAAAAAAAAAAAAAAAAAAAAAAAAA